>OZ026524.1:21018209-21220255 GCA_964019695.1 Loripinus fragilis
GGCAATTAAAATGGCCCACTTCAAATTGAAGTTTAGTTCATACTATAGTTCAATTCGAACATCTATTGTCGCTACTATAGTGACGTCACCGACCTACTAAAGATCAACGGTGGGTCAGAGCACCATTACTCTATAAGCTTGTCTGGTTCCCTCCTCTAGACCTATCTAGCAAGATGGATTCAATATCTATCAATAGCCTCAAAATGTTTTATTTTACAAAATAAAACCTTGATGTGTTCTATTTGCGGTCCCTCTTATTCGTTATTGTTAGAGTAGGCTGTGCAGTTAATGCACACCCTTTTTGTCTACGGTGAAGAATTGAGGTAGGGCATACAGGGCTATTCACTTTGTTAAGTTGACAACTAATAAAAAGGTCGCAACTGCATCCATTCTGGTATAAACGTACGCACAAATCTATTGCGTAAGAACTTTAGTAGGAACTTAGTTTGATTCGAAGTGGGCCAATATCATTCCAATTGCGCCAGATCGTTCATGTTCGGACAATCTTGGCATGACTAATAAAGTTATAAAACTAAAGCTGCAGTGTTTTTATACATACTTATGTACAGGCTACATGTCAAAGAGACCCAGAAGTGTATGCGACACAACATGATCCCAAAATATATCCTCACACCAAATTTAGGATTCCTACCTCAAATTATATACAGATATGCCCTGAGCTCGACCTAATGCTAGAACTGAAACCAGACGTCAAGGTCACAGTGACATGGAAACAGTTGGTGACCCGCCAGGGCCAAAGATGTATCTACATGCCAAATATGAAATGCTACCATAAATGAAATAGGCGATCTGCTGTGTGTGCATTTTTTCAAGAACTGACTCCTGAGATCAAGGTCACAGTGGATGAAACTGTGAGCGCATTCCATGACCCCAACATATATCCACAAATTGAATATGGGGGTTAATATGGCATATAATATGAGACATGCTCTTACAGGGTTCGAACAGACCTGGAAAAGTCCTTGAATTTGACCTTGTCTTGGAAAACTACTGGAATTTGAAAAAAAAGTACCTTTTGTCCTGGAATTGTCCTAGAATTTTGTAAAACCATCCTTTAAAATATGCATAAGTCTTTGAAAAACACAAAAATACAACAAGTCCTTTCAGATTTATAGGATGCGCAAGAAAATAGTGTGAAAATCGCAAAAAAAAAACTGAGTGAAAATCGCTTGATACACGTTAAAGAGCGAGGTGCAACTCGTATTCTATTCTATTCAATTTATGCGTCAGTCCCGGTTTTTATCACCAGTGTCACACTGGTGATAAAAACCGGGACTACAGCACGAATCAAAGAAATCGAGTGCGCCTTTTAATTTCGACGCTACTGGCTGAAAAAATGCATTTTTCACGTTGTTTTAAACAAAATTGGGAAGAAATTGAGTCCTTGAAAAATGAAAAAGTCCTGGAAAAGTTCTGTTTTCCATTTCCATACGAACCCTGTCTTAACACTATGTTTTGCTTGCTGTCGGTGAGTTGTCTTGTCATTGAACTGTTTTGTTCCATACACACGACCGTTATGCTAACAGTATGTTATATAAATAAAACAACCAGTTAAAGGGTATCACTATTCCGACAGAAATGAGCGCCGCAAGCAAAAAGCGATGACAGCAGCATGTTTGACAACTATTTTGAGAGATTTTGCACTTAACTCTCTCATTTAGGAACTATTCGGCCTATCCGATAGTACTAGACATCGGATGTACGTCGTGGGGGCTACTTTAGTCACATGATAATAATGTCATTGAAACCATGTCAACACAACAGCATGGACTAATTGTAGCTTCAATATTTCATAATATAAAACGTAGTTGAAGGTAATATGTTTTAGCGATATGGCTAATAGTTCAAGTTTTCTTTCCCTCAAGTATTGATAGTATAAATGGCCAACAATATACAAAGCCTCGCGAATTTGCTTCCAAGCTGAATGAATATTTTACATCTGTATGCTACCTATTAAAAGAAAACAAAAAAACACACATCAAAACCAGATTTTACAAAACATCAAACTTTTATTAATAGTAAAATTCCAGATGATGTACATTGTATTCTTCACGATCCAATATATTTCAACCGATCAAGTCTCTCAGTTAATAAAACTCCACAAATGCCACTGGCCTTGATGGTATTGGACCAAGAATAACAAAACTAACAATGTTTTAGCACCATCTATACCAGCCCATATAAACAAGAGCATTAGGACGGCGACATTCCCTGACCAATTAAAAATAGCTAAAATTCATCCAATACACAATTTTATACCACCCTTACCAACTTTAGCACGAAATATCTCGTGATGTGCAAGGTTTACACTGATGTAGGTGGTATAAAATAGTTGTATCATGTTTGTCCACATGTACGTAAGATAATCCACTCGCTAAAGCTCGTGGATTATCTCCACGTAGAGGCGGACAACCCATGGTATAACTATTAGTTAGCGGTCCAGACTCTAACCTAGCAAATTATTGACCAATCTCTATTCTTCCAGCCTTATGCAAGTTAGTGAAAATGCTCATAACTCTTGAGCCACATGTGTATTTGGAACAAATTTTGCATACATATTTACTTTTACTTTGTCTAGCCACTGGTATGCAAAACGGTGACGAAGGTTCGCCAAGCATCGGCCAGTTGAGGTATTTTAGTTGAAATGCTCATAACTTCGACCGCATGATATAGTTTGATATAATTTTGCATACTTATACATTTTAGCAATGTCTAGACATACACAGTGGTATACAAAGCGTCTTCTGTTATTTTCAGGTTAGGATTATTTGCAATGTGCATAATAGCTGAAGCTTTGCAGAAATTCATCAGTGCACCCTTGAAATTCAAACCCATGTTTGTAAGAGAAATTCAACCATATGGTATATTTTGATCCAATTATGCATCATTCTGTAAGAAATGACCAATTTCCACACATTTCTTCTGGCACCAGATACTATTTTAATCTACTTTCACCACGGGTCGTGCACATAACGGTCAGTGTCATTGGATCACGTTCGGGGTATACAAGTACAAGAAGGTTGCACACAAATTGCATGCACTAGCATTGCTTGCATACAAAATTCAGCCAGAGCATCCTATTTGAGAAATATAAACCACAAAAATATTAAAGGGTCCCGTAATAATTTGTTTCCATACACATTACATTAACATCGGTATTGTCAGATTTTATTAACCTGACACAGGTGCATAATTTCACGGTTAGTGCACAAGATATTATTACTTCCGTCCACTTTCGGTATTTACCGTAAGATTTACTAGAATTTTGCAAGTACTAATGCAGATAATGAAATGTTTTATACCGCCCTTCTGACTAGTCAAGTGGTTTTGGTACAGAGTTTACAACCAAAAGGTCCTGAGTTCGAGTCCCTTTAAAAAATTTTTTTTGTTTTTTTTGTATTTTTACTTCTTTATTTGATTCGTTTAACTTCATTTTTATAGATGTACCACGACCTCTGAGTAATGTCGTTTGGATCATTATATTCAAAAGTTTGATGCGTAACGCATACACTAAGCCAGTCTGTCTGGAACATCTACGTGCTTCAAAATCGAATAGTATACGTAATAAAACGCCTGAAACCCCTATTTCTAGATCCATATTTTCAATTTTGTAAATAACGTCACGCTTCAAAGTTATTTGTTTATCTATACTTGCATTTGTTATTGTTATTTTTGTAGGACCCTCACCGAGAACGTTTACCGTACGCTCGATATGTGAAGTTGAATCTCTGTGCTTTTGACATATCTTTTATAGTAATCGCAGATATTTAAAAAAAAAACTGTTTTTGCCTTAGTGCCAAGACTTGCTGCATACTTTTCTTCAGACGTTTTCAAACAACTTGTATAGTGAATACATTGTAACCATATGTTTTGGCTATAATATGGAACAATATTTTCTAATAATCTCTGAAGATGTTTCGGACAGACTGGCTCATTTAACGTGTTATGCATCAACCTTTTGAAATAGAATGATCCAAAATTTCATTCCTCGGAGGTCGTGGTACATCTATAATAAATGAAATTAAACTAGTCGAATAAAGGTACACACACACACACACACACACACACACACACACACACACACACACACACACACACACACATGGACTCGAACTCACGACCCTTTGGTTGTAAACTCTGTATCATAACCACTTGACTAGTCAGTAGGACGGTACAAAAGGTTTCATTATCTGCATAAGTAATTGCAAAATTCCTGTAAAACTTACGGTAAATACCGAAAGTCGACGGAAGTTAAAAATATCTTGTGCACTAACCGTGAAATTATGCACCTGAGTCAGGTTAATAAAATCGGACAATATAAATAGAATTTTATTCTCTTTGTAAAGTAAAGTTATTCCCATGTGGCAACAAATGGCCCCGCCACGAAGGTCACATGTTTTACATATACTTATATAGGGAAAATGTGAAAAATCATCTTGTCTGAAACCACAAGCCTAGAGCCTTGATATTTGGTATGTGGCATCACCCAGTGCCACCAAGTTTTTTCAAATTACTTCCCTTGCCCCGAAATGGCCCCGCCCCAGGTGTCACATGTTTTACATACCGGTAGGCTTATAAAGGGAAAACATGAAAACATCTTCTTGTCTGAAAACACCAGACATAGAGCCTTGATATTTGATGTGTAGACCTTTCCCAAGTTTGTTCAAAGTATGCCCCTGGGGCCAGAAATGGCACCCCCCACATCAGTCGATAAAAGTCGTCACTAACAGACAAGAATAACTTCACGTGAGTTCCTTCATATTTTCTGGTACAGTTCTTGTTTTGTTGTTTCAGCGGCAGCAGAGAGACAATTACTGGACCAGGCCATTCGTGAGCGAGGAGGAGGAAGAACATTCCCAAGTTTGGGAGCACAAACACCATCTAGCGGGTTTCCCGCTAACAGATTTTCTCCGCCATCAACAGGGTCCATGGGTTCGAGGTTTCCACAATCATCTGGTGGTACCAGTTCAATGGATCCTATTTTTTCTCCAGGCGGATTTTCCGGTACTCAGGTGTCGCCTGGTTCTGGTATTCCGCGGCAAGGTGTTGGAAGTTCATTTGATAGCAGTAGAATGGGTAGCAGCGATTGGCGTGGAACTGGCACGGCTGGAACACCCAGATTTCCAGACAGAGATTCCAGGTTTACAGGTGAGCCTTTCACTCCTCCAGGAGCAATGGGGTCACGACGGGATCCTTTCCGCCCCTTCGGCGGGGGTGACCCGACAAGGGAGGGACCCATGGTAACAAGAACGGGACCGAGTTCAATGATGGCGGACACCTTTAATCATCCAGGTCAAGACACAAGATCTCCTATTTCAGAACCAAGCCCTGGTGTCGTTGGTCCATTTCTCCCTGGTTTCCCTAGTGATCCATCCATATCTTCAAGAAATCCATCGGGTATTCCGGGTATTAGTTCTACTGGTGTTGGTAGCGCTCCAACAGGACCAGCTACTGGACAATATCAGGGACGTGCATCGCCTATAATATCTGACTTTAACGGAACTTATTATAACTTTGATGTGTTAGAAGGCAGTTCATTGATAAAGACAATACGAGTAGAAATAACGAAAAATTCATTTTGCTCAATGGTAACGGACACGTCGGGCGAGTCAGCGGAGTGTATAGAGGGGTGTAACTCTGACAGAGCGTGTCCTGATAATTTGAAGTGCTGTCCTATTGACTGTTCCTTAGGTTGTGTCGACCCGCTTGTTCCGGATCAATCGGGTGGCCCAGGTCAACCAGGAATGCCAGGTCAGCCAGGAATGCCAGGTCAACCGGGAATGATGGGTCAACCAGGAATGCCAGGTCAATCCGGAATGATGGGTCAACCAGGAATGATGGGTCAACCCGGACTGATGGGTCAACCCGGAATGATGGGTCAACCTGGAATGCCAGGTCAACCCGGATTGATGGGTCAACCAGGAATGATGGGTCAACCAGGAATGATGGGTCAACCAGGAATGTCAGGTCAACCAGGAATGTCAGGTCAACCCGGAATGTCAGGTCAACCTAGAATGGCAGGCCAACCAGGTGGGCTAGGCAGATCTTGGACTTAAATCTCCGGCTCTAACCTTCTTAATTATTTAGACACAATGACTAAAGAGATATGACAGCTTCAAGAGAAGGCCAGATACCGGGTCGCTCTGTCATTTAAGTGCAGAGAAAATGCTTGAGATGCTTACACCTGGTAAGCGACAATAAAAAAATTGTAAGAGGCACTTACGCGGACCAACAAGTCTCAAAGACAGCGTTGCACATTACCAAAGTCAATACTCCAGAAAACCAGCGTTTTGTCAAAGCCAATAACATGAATAAGCATAAGAGTTAAACATATCATGTATATTGCAAAATCAATATGCCTAAAGCAGGTAGCATTTTATATTTTTATATTATCAAAGTCAATATGCCTAAGAAACAGCTTTTTACTTTATCAAAGTCAATAAATAAGTCTAAGAAACGGCGTTTTATACAGTAAAACCTGTCTAAAACGGCCACTCAAAAATAGACAAAACGATCATAATGACAAATTGTAGCTTAATGAAGGTCAAATTATTGTGAGCATTCTGCAATACTTTTGACCTGCATTAAGCGATAATTGGTCTTGAAAACAGTTTTTAGTCTTTTTGTGAGTGGTCCTTTTAGACAGGTTTTACTGTATCATCAAATTATACTTAGAAGCAGCGTTTTATATACTGGCGGACTTTAAAAACGCAACACTTGGATAACAGCTTTAATTTATGTCTCGAAAAAGAAGGCAGACAAACAATTTTGATTGTATGTTAAAGAGCATTTAATTGTAAGTAAAACATGGAAAACTTGTCCAACTAAGATGAATGCACTAAAATGTTAACTTTTTGAGATAGGGGTCAACTGTTTCATGTGACCAAATGTTATGAATGAAAGAGTTCATACTTCTTTAAATCAAGAAACACTAGAAGCATCAAATTAGTATCATGGATTGTGTAAGTCATCGAGGAATCACTCTTATATTGATTGGCAGGTCTGTGATAGAGCCTATTTGCGTATATGACGTTTGTCTGGCTGTACCCTTTCATTCAATAGCTTTAAATCTCCTCTACTTAAGAAATGTTTAAATGGCTAAATTCATTTTGAGTAAATAACGTCGTCCAGTTTAGTTGTACATTTAAAACTTAAGTGTTTGCTGATGAACCCAACTCATGATGACATTATTGAAGCAAAGGAAGTTTACATTCAACAGTCTTTTGGAAGATATAAGGGGAAGTTAGTGTTGCGTAATTAAAGTCCGTCACCTAAGAAGCAGCGTTTTTTATTTTCAAAGTCAATACGCCAAAAAAACGGCGTTTAGTATTATCAAAAGTCAAAGAACCTATTAAGAAGCAGCGTTTGTATTATCAAAGTCAATAAGTCTTAGAAGCAGCTTTTATATACTTAAGGAATAAAGAAACGCAACAAACACTTCAAGTCATTATAAACATACAATATGATGCAAGTTTTTAGTGCAAATGATATTTATCTATAGGAGCAGTATGTACCAGACAAATTAGAGCTGGTTCATCGTAATCATCGATTACGTAATCATTTTGGTATGCACGTAACCAGCCTGACCCCCGTTTTTAAATGCTGAAACAGGGTAAATAAAAGCAAAGTTTGAATCAACCATCGGTTTATTGTTTTAAAAAGTCTTGGCATCGATTGCGGAGTAAGGAAATGATCAAATAGCGACGTTTCTGTAGGATTCTGAAACGGCTTAACGTCATTAACGTCAACTCTGAATACTGCTTGAGATTTATTCATTACAAGGACGTTTTGTTCAAGAATTATGACTTGATATCTCCAGACGTCCAAAAACCTCAATTCTGACGTCAAAATTCGACATCTTACGTTTTAATGGTTTCCATGATGTTTATGTGTTTTTCTTATGATAAAATGGTCCAGTGACAAAGTTTAGGCTACAGTTAACAAGTTTGGCGTTCACTCTCGGCATGTAATTAGATGTTTTCTCTTGCATTATGCCGTGTTTTGTTTGGCTAACGTCAATATTTACCCCTTACCAGCGTATTTCTACGGTATCTGAAAAGTCAGTTTTTCCAAAGAAAGCGTGTTCTGATGTCTCTAGGTTTATCTTATCCCGCATATTCACCAGCGACCTAAACCCAACGGCTCTAAGTGACTTTTATCTTTTATGTATTACCATTGTGTATTTTGCCATTCAAGTAACGTGTTTGACGCAATATTTGACTGCATTACGAATATGATTGGACGTTTGTTTAATTTGCACATTGTCAAGTCGACGCCAAAAAACCAAACATGGATAAGACGGGATTTTCTTGATCTTTATTCTGACGTTAACGTCACATTTTACGTTTTCATATGTTTTCATCTTGTAGCGTATAATGTAGCGTTAAAATGACATTTTGGTATTTCATCACATGCTATAAATACTCAATAAAAATTTTCAAAAGAGATTTCACCAAACCGTCATTTAAACACGCAAAAATTATATTTTTGTCTGTTGCGTTTCTTTATTCCTTAAGTATATTATCAAAGTAAATTAAACCTAACAATAAGCGTTTAAAAGTGTCAAAATCAATAAATATAAGAAAGGGTCTTTTATATTACCAAAGCCATAAGTCTAAGAAACAACGTGTTATATTATCCAAGCCAATAAGCCTAGGAAGCAGTGTTCTATAGTTGAAAAGTAAATAAGTCTAAGATGCAGCGTTTGATAATATCAAAGTCAATAAGCCTAAGAAGCAGCGTTTTATATTATCAAAGTCAATAAGCCTTATGAGCAGCGTTTTTAAATACCAAAGTCAATAAGCCTAAGAAGCAGCATTTTATATGATCAAAGTAAATAAGCCAAATGAGCAGAGTTTTAATTACCAAAATCAATAAGCCTTAAAAGCAGCATTTTATATGATCAAAGTCAATAAGCCTAATGAGCAGTGCTTTATGTTACAAAAGGCAATAAGCCGTTTATATTATCGAAGTAAAAACAGCGTTTTATACTATCAAAGTCAATAAGCCTTAAAATTACTTATATTCTCTTAGTCAATAAGCATAAGAAACGGCGTTTGATACTATGAAAGACAATAGCCTAAGAAACAGCTTTTATATTATCAAAGTAAATAATTTAAAAAATGCTTTATATTCTCTTAGTCAATTAGCCAAAGATACAACGTTTGATACCATTAAAGTCAATATCAATAAGCCCATAGTATGCTTAATATTCACTCAGTCATTTGGCCTAAGAAATAGCATTTTACGTTATTAAAGTCGCAAAGCCAAATAAATGTTTTATATTATATAAGTCAATAAGCCTAAGAAACAGAGTTTTATATTGATACAGTCAATATAAGCCTAATAAATGCTTTATATTCTCTTAGTCAATAAGCATAAGAAACATAGTTTTGTGTTTTCAAAGTATATAAGTCTTAGAAGCAGAATATTTATTATCAAAATTAATAAGCCTTAGAAGTAGCGTTTTATTTCATCAAGTCAATAAGCCTTAAACAAAACGTTAAACTTTATCAAAGTCAATAAATTAAAGAAGCAGTGTTTTATAGTATCAAATCAATAAGCCTTATAAGCAGCGTTTTTTAGTTTCATTGTCAATAGGTTTTATATCATCAAAGTCAATAAGTCTAAGAATATGTTCTTAAAAGGGTATCCTTTGGAAGCAAAGGCTGCACCAAAGAACTGTTCATATTATCAACGTCAATAAGCCTAAATAAACAGCGTGTTACATTATCAAAGTAAAGAGGAAGGTAAAGATCAGGAATCGATACAATCAAGTACCACACCTGACCCAGGACACCAAAACACAACACACATGAGAGTCAAGAAGTCAGCCCTTTCCCAGCAGGTGTTCACAAGGCTGCAAGGAACAGGCAAGAAAGCATAATAGCAAGGACACACATGAAACATGAATAACAAAAAGACCCCAAAATGAAGCTATGCCTTGGAACGGTCAGTAAAAAGTTACTGGAGGGCTTAAACATGTTCGATTTTCAAACCCAATACATCTAAGAAGCAGAGTTTTATAATATCAAAGTCAGTTTGGATAAGAAGCAGCGTTTCATATTATCAAAGTCAATAACCCTTAGAAGCTGCTTTATATTTGATCCATGTGCAGATCAAGAGGGGGGTGTGGGATCCGGATATCCCCCCTAGAAAATCTACCCTTAGGAATACTGATACAGACTCCCTGAAAAAACACAAAGCTACCCATCTGCCATTTATCGGCCTGTTGGGCCTTCATCAGCCTGCCAGTGGGGTTTCGTAGTAATACTGGTACGGGCTCCCATCAAGAAGCAAATTAGATCCCTCACCCTTCTGTAAAATAAGTTGATGTCTGAAATGTCATGTTATCAAGGTCATTAAGCATAAGAAGCAGCGTCTAATACTGTAAAAGAAATTCAGACTACGGAGCAGCGGTTTATATTACCAAGGGCAATAAGTAAAAGAACCAGCGTTTTATATTATCAAAGTCAATAAACATAAGAAGCAGCGTGTTATATTATCAAAATCAATAAACCTAAGGAGGTGTGTTTTATATTATCAAAGTCAATAAGCCTAAAGAGTCGAGTTTAATATTATCAAAGTCAATGAACCTAAGGAGCCGCGTTTTATATTATCAACGACAGTAAGCCTTAGAAGCAGTGTTTTATATGTCAAAGTGAATAAACATATAGAGTAGCGTGTTATAGTATCAATGTCAAAAAAGCTTAGAAGCATCGTTTTATATTATCAAAGCCAATAAGCTTAAGAAGCAGCGTTTTGTTTTATCAAGGCCAATAAGCATAATATCCAGCGTTTTATATATCAAAGTGAATAAACCTACAGAGCAGAATTTTATATTATCAATATAAAGTCAATAAGCCCAAGAAGCAACGTTTTATATTATCAAGGTCAATAAGCCTAAGAATCAGCGTTTTATATTATCAAAGTCCATAAACCTGTGTAGCGGCGTTTTTAATTATCAGATAAGCAATACGCCTAAGAAGCAGAGTTTGATATAATCAAAATCCATTAGCCTAAGGCCTAAGGGGCAGTGATCTATGTTATACAAGTCAATAAACCTAGGGAGCAGCGTTTTATATTATCAAGGTCAATAAGCCTACGGAGCAGCCTTTTATATCAGCAAGGTCAATAAACCTAAGGAGCAGAGCTTTATTATCAAAGTCAATAAGCCTAAAGAGCAGGATATTATATTACCATAGCCAATAAGCCTAAGGAGCAGCGTTTTGTATTATCAAAGTCAATAAGCCTAAGAAGCAGCGTTTTATATGATCAAAGTCAGTAAGCCTAAAGAGCAGTGTTTTGTATTAGCAAAGTCAATAAGCCTAAGAGGCAGCGTTTTATATCACCGTGGTCAATAAGCATTAGAAGCAGCGTTTTCTATTATCATAGTCAATACGCCTGAATAGCAGCGTTTTATGTTATTAAGGTCAATAAGCCTAAGAAGCAGCGTTTTATATTATCAAGGTCAACAAGCATAAGAAGCATCGTTTTATATTATCAAAGTCAAGAAACCAAAGGCGCAGCGTTATTTATTATCCAGGTCAATAAGCCTAAGGAGCAGCGTTTTATATTATCAAAGTCAATAAACCTAAGGAGCTGTGTTTTATATGATCAAAATCAATAAACCAAAGGAGCAACTTTTTATATTATCAACGTCAATAAGCCTGAGGAGCAGTGTTTTTCTATTATCAAAGTCAATAAACATAAGCAGCAGCGTTTTATATTATCATAGTAAATACGCCTAAGGAGCAGCATTTTATATTATCAAAGTCAATAAGCATAAAGAGCAGTGTTTTATATTATCATAGTAAATACGCCTAAGGAGCAGCATTTTATATTATCAAAGTCAATAAGCATAAGGAGCAGTGTTTTATATTATCATAGTAAATACGCCTAAGGAGCAGCATTTTATATGATCAAAGTCAATATACCTAAGGAACAGCGTTATATATCATACAAGTCAATAAGCATAAGGGTCAGCATTTTATACCATCAAAGTCAGTAAAAACCTAAGGAGCAACGTTTTATATTACCATAGTAAATACGCCTAAGGAGCAGCGTTTAATATTAAACAAGTCAATAAACCTAAGGAGCAGCGTATTATATTATCAAAGTCAATAAACATGAGAAGCAGCGTTTTATTTTATCAAAGTCAAAAAACCAATGGAGCAGCGTTTTATATTATCAAACTCAATAAACCTTAGGAGTAGCGTTTTATGTTTTCAAAGTCAATAAACCTTAGGAGTAGCGTTTTATATTATCAAAGTCAATAAACCTGAGAGTAGCTTTTTATGTTTTCAAAGTCAATGAACCTTAGGAGTAGCGTTTTATATTATCAAAGTCAATAAACCAATGGAGCAGCGTTTTATATTATCAAAGTCAAAAAACCAATGGAGCAGCGTTTTATATTATCAAAGTCAATAAACCTGAGGAGTAGCGTTTTATGTTTTCAAAGTCAATAAACCTTAGGAGTAGCGTTTTATATTATCAAAGTCAAAAAACCAATGGAGCAGCGTTTTATATTATCAAAGTCAATAAACCTGAGGAGTAGCGTTTTATGTTTTCAAAGTCAATAAACCTTAGGAGTAGCGTTTTATATTATCAAAGTCAAAAAACCAATGGAGCAGCGTTTTATATTATCAAAGTCAAAAAACCAATGGAGCAGCGTTTTATATTATCAAAGTCAATAAACCTGAGGAGGAGCGTTTTATGTCTTCAAAGTCAATAAACCTTAGGAGTAGCGTTTTATATTATCAAAGTCAAAAAACCAATGGAGCAGCGTTTTATATTATCAAAGTCAATAAACCAATGGAGCAGCGTTTTATATTATCAAAGTCAATAAACCTGAGGAGTAGCGTTTTATATTATCAAAGTCAATAAACCTAAGAAGCAGGTTTTATATGATCAATGTCAATAAGCCTAAGAAAGCAGAATTTTAAATTGCTAAAGTAAATACAAAGTAATAAACAGCTCTGTGTATTATTAAAACCTAATTAGCAGCGTTTTATATTATCAAGGTCAATGATGGGACAAAGTTAAACAATCAAATCAAGATCAGACATCGTAAATATGGCGTTTGATCAGGGTCTGCACTGTTTGCTTACAAGATGTTCTACTAAAATGTTTCTAAAATGATAAACATCATCCTTAAGCTGTAAATGGATTCGATTATTCGATAAGGATGGGTTTATGAGACATATGAAAACGGTGCAGACCCATATCCGACGCTACGATACGCTGTGTCTGATAAGGGTGTTCGCTGTATGTTCACAGAATGTTCTACTAAATTTTGTCTAAAATGAAACTTCCACCCTATCGAACAATTGATAAGGATCAATCGGAACTACCTCGGCCGACTCCGAATTGAACAGGGTTTTTTTCTGATTGGTAAGGATCGGCTTAATAGGTTAACGAACCATTTCACTGGGTATCTCATTCGGGAAAGTCCGCCACAATTCGAAAATCGAATCATAGCTCGGGTGTACATGTATGTAAGGAGCATTACGCGTTGTACTAAGTACCAAAAAGCTCCATTTTGTTAGCCGGAACTGGCGTATGGAAAATTAGTTACGTAGCATGTGGGTTCAGCTCTATTATAATCGATTATTCTGATTATCGGAAAAGTTTAATCAGCAGAAAAATGAAGTTCATGTGTTATTTTCAATAAAATATCGCTATAGCGACATTTTATTGAAAAAACAACAAAAAAACTTCACTTAAGTCGTTTGATTTGCTGCAGTTTCACTTGTTATTGTGTAAATATGGTTTCTGTGACGTCAGCGTCACGGTATATAACGTCTGCGTCAAGTTATCATCCGCGTTATTAAAGTAGATCCTCGATGTACATCCGTGGTCTGATTCAACGGAAATTTGCGGAATTGGCCGAGGCAGTTCCTATTGTAGGTTTCTTTGTGTTGGATCTTTTACAGGTCTGGTCAGGGGCATGTGTAGGCCTTGTGATACGCATACTCAATGTCCCGCCGGCGAGTATTGCTACTACAAACATTGGCCATGCCGACGACTAGTTTGCCAGCAGCTTTGGCCAGACCCTAATTGTCGACCATGTACAACTCATTTGCAATGTCCTCCTGGTGAATTTTGTTACTACAAACATAGACCTTGTGCAAGAATGGTTTGCCAGCCTTGAAGGACGGGAACTTGCAGGTCGGTCAGAACTGTAGGCCAAAGCACCATCTTTATGGGGAGTTGGAGGCGCCCTCGGCTCGACATACTGAGCTATCAATACTGGAGAGTTTTACATACGCCTACATTTCTGACTGAACTCCAAGTTCTTGTGCTTTAACTGATCTGAACTGTCCACTACGAGGGTCATTTGAAGTTCTTAGCATTGCATCATAACTCCACAATGCGTTGATAAAATGCTATCAAATAATACATTTTCCGGAAAACTAGAGTTCAACGGCTACTTGATGGTTTAATTTTCGTCCAAAAAGGACTTGGCGTGCACGTGCAGCGCATGCTCAAAATGAGCAGGGATTTATATACTGGCAGAAATTTTAAGCAAAATACTTAGAAAAAAGCGAAGAAAAATTGGGGACCTTATTTGCGATGATGAATTTACAAATTAACGATTTGGTGCCAACTTATTTTTCATTAAAATATATTATCACTGCTTGCACGATTACCACCTTTACATTCGGAAATTGTTGACTAATAGAGAAATGGTAAACTTTCAAAAATGGGACTTTTTTCAATTTTTCTTTATACTTTTACCATAAATTGTGTCACTACAAGAGAACGAAAAAAGTCTATTGAGGATATGTTTTGCTTTATTTACAGCTAACAATGCATAAAAATATTTCGTCGCGCAAAATGTGTGGCTTTATTGGTTCTGTATTCAAGAAAATGATTCCTTATAACACTACCTCTACCTTTCGAGAAGTGGGTGGGGTAACTCAACCCCGCACATTTTGTCGACGATATAAGAACTTCTCATGGTATCACGTTAACCATCACAAAATTGATTGATTTCTACTCTCAAGGTATTTTTACTTTTTTGTTTGCCGCTGTTTTCAATTGAAATGAACCAGAACGTCAATTCATTGGTTAACTCATTCTACCCACAGGAAGTTTTAAAAAGTTATCTTCCCTTTGTTCTGGTTTACAATTTTTTTTTGGGTTTCAATACAAAGAGTGTAAATTGTGCTTGACAAAAATACCAACAGTCGACATTTTAAACAACTGTCTGCTATATATTTTCAAAATATGCGAATTGTGACATGCGATTTTTAGACGTAAAACTAGGCGCATTGCTTTGTTTTTTAGACGGTTTTGGTATTGCTTTTCCGGTATCAATATATAAGAAACATCCAACTCGGTCATCAATTGTATAATTACCGTACCAGATTGTGGCCTACTAAATGGTCACAATTATCTAATTTAATGAACTATACTTAATGTTCTGCACACTTTTCCAAAGATAAAAAGTTATATTTTCCACTGAAATTTTGCGTTTTCCAGTATACAAACAGTACATGTATTCACAGTAATATTTTTCGTGTTTGCATCATAACATTCTCATGAAATTTGTGCTATAACAAAGCGAGAAGATAGTTCTTTAAAATGATACCAAACATGATATGGGTTGTAAATTGGTTACTGAGATAAAAGACCATGCTAAGAACTTTCCAAATGCCCCTCGTATTACACTTAGAGCAGCCAAAACTCAATTTTGTTAAGCCGTTCAAAAGGGAAAAACGTTAAACTCCAATGATAGGCTCAGGGTGCTTCGGCCGTCAATATCCCAGTAAGCAGCTAAAAGCGGGCAGCTATCGGCCCACCAGCGAACGCCATTCAAATGACGTTTCGCTGGTGGGCCGATTGTGGCCAGAGACAATTTGCTGGCTAGGATGTAAATACATGTACGTGTTTAATAAGTTTCTTATTCCGTCAGGATATATAGTTCATTGCTTCTATTTTCCACAATCCAAAAATAGTCACATGCCCTTTTTGTTTTAATTTGTTTTTTAAAATGTATACTAATTTTATATATGAATTACATGATTTTAGCCACATTACGGAAAAAACATATCTTCGTGTTTCGCGACCAGTAAACCGCGCACAATTTTGCTCAGCTACAAAGCCTAGCTAGAACCATAAACATATGTTTGTAGATTCAAACTAAAAGCTTTTACTTTGTAAGCAGCGAGCAATGTGTTGCCATATGATTAGAAACTGTAGAAGCCGCTGGCTGACCTGTGCATTCGGTGTTTGCACAGTTTTCTCAAGATTTATCTTTTAAAAAGCACCTGAATAATGAATTTAATGTGTAATTATGATTAATTATGATATATGATGTATTTAATGCTTTACATTGACGCAATTAATTTTTGATACACAATATTAATAATGTACCTTAGCTTAACCACGCCATGAAACATGTAATCGCGAGAAAATATAATTTTGTTGCAAAAGAGCAACAGAAAATGTGCAGAACAGCCTGTGCATCCTCGCAGTCTGCCTAAATCATTTGTTATTCGTTCTCTAGAATTTTTGATAGCTATTTTTGCTACATGCAAAAGTTCAATACCCTAGCTACCAGGCACCGAGGTTATAAAACTGTTTTCATGCTCAATTCAGCTGAGCACGAAATTTATCCTGCTTATAAATGTTAAAATGCCAACAATTGATGGCATTTTAACATTTATTAGCATGATAAATACAACATCTGAGAGACTTAAAGCAGGAAACTTCTTCATTTGTCGGTAAGTTAGTTTTCATGAACAGTTGAAATTTCGTGCTAAGTTGAGTTGAGCATGACAAAGTTGTATAACCTCGGGACTAGGCTGGTTTGAGCCCAATCGTGTCGCAAACCGCGAAGACAGGTTTTAGTTTAAACTATTTCATTTTCGTATAACAACATGTGCACATAATGCAATAACAATAATAAGTTCACATACAGATCATTTCGAAATACAAAAAAGGGATTCAGAAGAATGTCTATTGACTTTTGTAAATCTGTTTCCCAGCTATTCAATATTAGAAATACAATAAACGTATGACTTGAATTGACATTAGTATGTAGGCTATAAACAATACAGCAAAAACTCGATAATTCAAACTGGAATTAACCAGGTTTAACTGTGTATATCATAATGTCCAAACTGCTGTTTAATACAAAGTATGAATTTTGACTTTTGATAAAGAGAATGAATATGAATAAGACATGTTTGCTCGCAAAGTGGCCAACAATACAAGCACTGTAAAATAATAAGTGTATCTTTATAACAATAGAGATGTCAGCTAAGCTGCCCCTTCTTTTGGTGTAAACTTACACTTACTTTCCAACTAAAACTGCTTGAGGCTGGGGCCACCGTTTCTCCAGTGATAAAATGTTAAAAACGTCGTCGGGGGTTTGCGTACAACAAAAGCACAGACCAGCCTGCGCATCCGCGCAGACTAATCAGCGCCTTTGTTATTCGCTTTTTGGAAAGTATCATATTTGAACTTGCCATAGGTGAAATTACAATTTTCTAGCTGTTCCCTGTAGCTGAGGAGACTGGTTTGAGTCTCGCTTTTTCAGAAACCCCGACGTCAGGTTTTTCCGCGTCGTGGCCCATTTCTACCTATCATTGTTGTAGTTATTCCCCTGATCAATTCAATCGAAGAGAATCTTGTTTTAAAGCAGTTAAGAGGTTAGACTAAGATCAAATTGGTGTAGGTTACACTTATTTTACATTGTAGCCTTTATATATTTTGAGCGAGCGTGGTTAAAAAAAAATTTGTTCATTAAAATGTGTTCTTTCATTTACACACACGACTTAGACTGAGAAGATTAAATTAAGAAATAATTACATTTTCGAAGCAAGCCTTTAAAGAATCTTTTAGATTTTCGCAACCGTCCATAGCCTCATGAATTACACGAATTTGACTGATAGCTGTCGAGCTCATTCGCCAGAAGTGACACTGGTGTTGTGATTGAAATCGAGCCACACCCGAGTCGCACGTGCAAAACAAGCTTCTTATTTGCTGCATTGGCTGTCTTTGTTCAGGCTGGCTGTTCCGCTTTTTTAGCTCACCTGAGCCGAAGGCTCATGGGTGAGCTAATAGTATACCAGTCACTCCGTTGTCCGTCCGTCCGTCCGTCGTCCGTCGTCTGTCGTCCGTCCATCAACATTTTCAAACATCTTCTCCTCTGAAACCACTGGGCCAATTAAACTCAAATTTCATATGGAGACTCCTTAGGACCCGGGAACGAAAGTTTGTTCAAATGGTCTTGGTCACATGACCAAGATGGCCGCCATGCCCATATATGGTAAAACCCTTTAAAAATCTTCATTTCCAGAACCAGAAGGCCGATGACCTTGGGACTTGGTATGTAGCATTGGGGGTGTTGGGCCTACCAATTTTGTTCAAATAATGATCCTGGGTTGACCTTGACCTTCTTAACGTCAAGGTCAAATTTGCTTCCTTATGCATTTAAATGGGAAATTTTTTGAAAAGTTGATTTTTTAATACTGTTGAAGCCAGTCATTATTCTTACTTGATGTGTTAGAACTAATGAGACAATGGCTATAAATAAGTTTCAAAGGTCATGGTTGACCTTTTCCCTTTCAGCCAAGGTCGCTCATATTGTGGTCCAATCAATATATTAAAACTTTGTTTTCTCACAAACCATTGGCCAAATTGAACTCAAATTTCATGTGCAGACTCCTTATGATAAGATAGCCAAAATTTATTCAAAACATTTAGGTCACATGACCAAGATGGCCGCCACGCCCATATATGGTAAAAACCCTTAAAAATCTTCTATTCCAGAACCAGGAGGCCTATGGCCTTGGGACTTGGTATGTAGTATTGGGGGTGTTGGGCCTACCAAGTTTGTTCAAATAATGACTCTAGGTTGACCTTGACCTACTTAACGTCAAGGTCAAATTTGCTTCCTAATGCATTTTTATGGGAATTTTTTTAAAAAGTTGATATTTTGAATACTGTGGAAGCCAAAGTCATTATTCTTACTTGATATGTTAAAACTAATGAGACAATGGCTATAAATAAGTTTCAAAGGTCAAGGTTGACCTTTGACCTTTCAGCCAAGGTCGCTCATATTGGAGTCCCATCAACATATTTAAACATAGTTTTCTCAGAACCACTAGGCCAATGGAAATCAAATTTCATATGACCACTCCTTATGATTGGTTAGCCAAAATTTGTACAAATTGTTATTGTCACATGACTAAGATGGCAACCAAGCCCATATATGGTAAAAACTATTTAAATATCTTCTTCTCTGGAACAAAAAGGCCAATGGCCTTGGGGCTTACTATGTAGCATTGAGGATGTGGTCCCTACCAGGTTTGCACAAATGATGAATCTAGGGTGACCTTGACCTACTTTATGGCAAAGTCAAATTTGATTCCTAATGCATTTATAATGGGAAAATCTTAAAATGTTCATTTTTCTATAACCGTTTTAGCCGAAATCATAATTCCTGTGAGAAATATCTAACCTAATGAGACAATGGTTTTATATAAGTGTCAAATGTCAAGCTGACCTGTGACCTTTAATCCAAGACCACTCTTTTGAACCACTATATACCTATCTAAACACCTTGTCTCAGAAATCACTGGGCTGTTAGATTATTTAGGTTACTGGACCAAAATGGCTGCAACCCCCATATATGGTAAAACAAAATATGCTTCATTATAAGCTGTAGTTGACCTTGACCTGTTTTACAATTATTAAGGAGATCAGGTGTGCGCCTCAGGACCTTCAGGTCCTCTAGTTTTCGTTTTGCACTCCGACAAAACCGTTTATACGATAACATATTAAATACAAAACGGTTTTGTTTCTTAAATTATAACTATTTTATTTCATTTTTGATATTTACATAAATAAAATGTAAATATAAGCAATAAATTCAATTTTTGGTCTGTTCATGGAATTGTGAATACTTCGAGTTTCTTGCAAAGTTAACGTGAAGCCCATGAACAGTCCAAAATTGAATTCATTTCTTAAATGATGTAATATATTTGTAAATATATTTATACCTAAATAATGTAAATAAAAAAATAAAATGTAAAATGATCAGTTTTTCTGTGTTTTTAATATGGACGTCTGTGTGGTTTCGAAAATACTTATATCACAGTATGTAAACTGAAATAAACATCCTGTACCCGTTCCTCCTAGCTCACGCCTTATACATTATGAATTACAACACTCGTGCGTAACCAGTTGTCGGAAATCGTGATGTGAGAGTTGTTGGTACAGCTGTAATTGCGAGGGCCAACCTATTAAAATTCATTTTTCCATAGATCTAAGTAATTGTTACAGTTACAACCATGTAATCGTGTATACATGTGATTGCCAATTCCACTAAAACCGTGCAAACTGGCATTTAAGCTCGTTTTCGACACAGAACGGCTCTGATTGTGAGCAAGTCGTTTTTTTAACAAAGCAAAATGCAAAGGAGGAAATCGTTAAAATCATGGAATAAAACGGAATAAAATAGATAAAATGGCTTTTCTTACCTTGTTCGAATGTCTATTGTCTGTATCGCTAACAAAATAAATCGAAACGTGTACATGTACCTAAATACACGCATTTTCCGACTATTGGTTACGCACGAGTACTGTTATTCATGTTTATAAGGCGTGAGCTAGCGGAGGAACGGTACAGGAGATGTTTATTTCAGTTTACATACTCTGTATATACATGTTTACACATCAAGATGGGGAGCGCAGTGGCTCAGTGGTAGAGTGCTTGACTCGAGACCGAAAGGCCGCGGGTTCGAGCCTCACCAGCGTCACTGCTTTGTGGTCCTTGAGCAAGACACATTTATCCTAGCTTATCACTGGTTCAACCCAGGAAGACCCGTCCCTGTTTAACTGAAAAGAGTGTTGATGGGACGTAAAGAATCAAATCAAACAAGCAAAAACAAATCAAGATGTTCGCAAATATTCAAAACCCCATGACCCTCAAACTATAACTTCCACTAGCACAAGCCAGATGCATCAAACACATCCAACAGCGAATCAGTTTGCCAGCAGACTAGCGGCGTAACCATGCCTAATTCGCACGTGTAAAACAAGTGTCTTGTTTGTTTAGTTAGTTTGAACGTCAAAAGGCTGACGTAAGCATTACGCCATGGAGCGGAATATTCAAA
Organism: Loripinus fragilis; assembly: GCA_964019695.1. Taxonomy (NCBI): domain Eukaryota; kingdom Metazoa; phylum Mollusca; class Bivalvia; order Lucinida; family Lucinidae; genus Loripinus; species Loripinus fragilis. Next base: position 21,039,361 of record OZ026524.1, read on the forward strand.
ATGTGTGCAAGTAGGCTAGGTTATAGGTTATTGCGAGTTTCTAGTCTAGCACAAAGGATAGTCTAGTCAGTCCGTGGGTTAGGGTGTTGGGGAAGGGGGCACTTACTATATATAAGTGTGGGTAGTGATGTGCGAACCAAGGGGATCTTATTTTTAGAGTCTGGTATGGGGTCGTCGCTGCAAATCTGGGAAAGGATTCAAATACACTTGTCTGAAAAGAAATTAATGCATGTCTGAAAAGGGAGTCTTGTATAGGGGTTCTAGGGATACAGGATATTTGCTATTTTACTTCCGGGGATATAGGATACTTTCCATTTTACTTTCAGGGATATGGAATACTGTGTTTAATGTCAGGGATACTGCTGTTTTTCCTCCAAAATATACAAACGCAGAGTAGATCTAGAAATACCAATAACATCAATAAAAATCATTTCATTTTTTTCCACTAAGGAGGAAAAGCTGTATGTACACGACATGGCAAGTTTATCTCGACTGGGACCTTTACGCTTGTAGCGCGAATGCACATATTATATATTCCCTCACCAAAGATGTTGAAGGAGGTGGGGGTGGCCGCAAACTGTATATAGAGGACTCTTCCTAATATCCATTGCTTGATTTTCCTCAGACCTGTGTGGTGTTTTGTGTTGAGCCCTTAATTGTATTGTGGTGTGGTTAAATTGTCTTTTATAGTTGAGTTTGTTGCTAGATAAATTGTGTACCGGCTGTCTGTGTTTTGTGCCTTTTCCTCAAGTTTCCGAGGATGATCAACATTCTCTGATTCTGGCAAGGTCATGGTCACACCCTTCATCACTGTGCAGGTGTGCAACATAACCAGTGGATAATATAAGTCCAATGGCAAGGTAACAGGCTAATATCAAAAGGAAAATGTATTGGGAATTTTTGTTTAAGGGTATCATGTGCTGATCCTGAGTGGGGATAGGGTGTCCGGACCCCCCCCCCTGGAAAATCACGTTAACGTTGTATGGGTTTCTATTGAAATGAGCATTTGGACCCCCCACCCTGGAAAAAGTTGGACCCCTAACCCTGGAAATGTTTAGTTTTCTATGTAATAAAACCATTGGATCCCCTCTGTAATCTGTAAAATAAGTTGAACTAAAACAAACAAAAAAAAACACGTTTTCCAGACTGTTTTCTGGCCGTCGGGCCTCGACCCCCCCCCCCCCCCCCCCGAAAAATCCCGGATAAGCGCATGGGTATAATCCGTCTCTTGATTATCACATCACATGGCACATGTGTCCAACATAACAAGATGATTTGTCGGGTACAAACCCTAGTCCGTATGGTCAAGGTCACAGGCAACGATACCACATAACCATCGACCTATTCAAAAAAAGTGTCCACCATGACAAGACGCTGTGTCGCATATGTCTAGGGCTGAGGTCACAGGTCATTTTGCTGCTGAAAATTTGTTGCCTGATTATTATTTGCAAAGTCTTCGACCAATTATTAATTCTTAGCACTAAGCATAAATGTCCATCATAACAAGACAATGTGCTGTATAAAATCTCTTTGGTAATAAGTCTTAAGACGAGGTCACAGCCATGATCAAACTGAGGATGTATGTACCATGCATAACTAATACGCAGCCAGGACATGGTTGGTAGGAAATGTATAAGGGTACCACTAATAGGCCTTGGGCTGGCTATAGACCCCCCTCCCCCATGGGGGGTTTTGAAGACTATGATTTCCTGAAACTACATTATATAAACTACAAAATGAAATATGTTAGCAGCGTTAACGTGTGAGCATTACAACAGATATAGAAGTTGATCCTTGGGGCGTGACCAATATAGTTTCCAGGGGCACGGTTGGCAGGATTTATGGAAGGCGCCACGAGATATTGCTAGAAATTAATTATTTAAACTGTGGGCCTCACTAAGTTGTAAGTTATTTCCATTCTAAGTTTATTGAATAGACGTGGCCTATTTGGACTCCAGGGACATGATTGGCAGGATTTATGTAGGGGACCACAAAACATAACTACAAAGTAAATATGTAAGTTGTTTTTATTCAGATTTGTTTAGTGATTTTAGGCCCCAGCTATGATCATGTCGCGCGATAGTCAGTTAAACTTTTCCTGATCAAGCTTGACTAAGGGGTTAGCCAGTACTTTGTGCACACACCTTTGCTTGTAACTGGCACAACCCTTCTTGAGTTAGTGGAAGGAGGAGAATGATGGTAGAAAATATTTCATCATCATACTAAACGAAAGTATGGGACCGGGCCAGGATCAAACTCATGGCTTCTGGATCTACAAGCGGACTCACTACTGATTGCTGTAAGCATGACGGTTAAAAGGTGTTTTAAAGTTGTATATAGGAGCTATTGAAAGGTATTTGATGGCATAACTTATATTGGAGACCACAATATCTTCTTACATGCTATATATGCCAGCTGTTTGCCATCATGACATGTAATCTAAAGATTTCCCATCACAAGTCTACGGAAGCTTTAAGTTGACATGGCCACCATATGTCAAATACAAGCGGACATAAAACTTATGTAACCTTTCCCATTATACACATGTAGTTTGATCACAATTGGCCGACTGACATTAGAAATATACTTCTTCAAAATTTAAAAGGACCAAAGAGGCCAGACTATTACCATTCTTAAGCCTCGCTTGCTGGAAGAAGACATTTGAGGCAAAAAAATGATGATGACCTTAAAGGATCAATGTTTAGTGTCTGTTTTGCTAACTTGAATATGTATGTGGAAAAGCTAAGTCGATGAAATAGAAAACTTAATAGCAATGATAGAATGCGCAGTTATAGAACACAAACCATTACATGGAGTATGTGCTTGACAAAATGTTCCTTTACTCTTAGGTCTATTTTGTGTTGGTAATTTCTGGGATATTTTTGTTTACTTCCAGGGATACAGGATATTCAGGAAATTTAATTAAGGGGATATTTTCCAACTTACTTAAAGGAATATAGGATACGTTCCTGTTTACTTCCAGAGATATAGGATACTGGTAACCCCCCTATACAAACCTCAAAAGGGTGGTAAACTTTTAAAATGAAGAGAACAAAAATAAAGGAAAAGATAACACTGTTTATAGTGAGAGAAAAAGTCACTGGAAAGTACTTACAGTGGAAAGCAGTGTACAAGGACTCTTATGATGCCAGTTGGCACTGCTGTTTTGTAAATGTAGAATCTGAAAGATCTGTATGGGTCATTATCAAAAAATGGAGGAATTCAGAAAGGCAAAATCATAAAAAAATATTGTCCAAAATTTCATTTTTTCTCAAACATTTTTATTAACACCAACATGGAGAAGATATATGGAAAATATGTACAGTTCAAAAATATGTATAATGTGTCAATTGTAAATTACATGGATGGAACTCTTGCTAAAATGTCAGTGCAGTCACAAACAAACTTTTTGATCAAAAACAGACAGTTTAAAGAATTTTCAAAATTTAAAGGGGTCCCTTTAGAGATCTTACTAAAAACCTTAATGGGCATGAATCTTGGGTTATTCAGATGTGGCACTTGTAAGAGAAATACTTTAAAAATAGATGTACAGTAAAAAAATATATTTTCGAAGTGTGTTGTTTTTTGTGCTAAGAATTTTATAAATTGACGATCAAAATAATTTCACCTAAAAGTTTGGCATTTCTGCATGGCATGATCAGGTATGAAAAGCAAGTGCATTATAACAACACATTTCGATTAGCTTAAAATTTTACTAAACGTGACTGCACTGACATTGCTGTGACTGCACTGACACAGTCGTGACTGCACTGACACATTATGGATTCGACCTTTCAAAAAAAGATCTTTGAGACATAGCACCATGAAACGCAGAAATTACATGTCATACATCGAGAACTTGGATCAACCGTCACATAAGCATTGTCTCAGTGACAACATTGAGCGATTTTCTATTGGAAATTTAGAAATATAAAGTTGAACCCAAATCATCGTTGGAGCATACATTTATTGTCCCTAGGCTTTTTGATTTGGTACATATGATATCAACGAGTGTCCGTCATAAAAGCATATTCAATACCTCATCAGGAACACTCGTGGAGTGTATGAGTGGCATATATATATCATCTTCTTCTTTTAAATACAACAAGTAACAAATAATAAGTTCTGTGTGCAACTGTAGCTCTCCTGGATGGCAGTTGGTTAGAAATACGGACCATTAACATACTATGTTAAAGACTGGGTAGGATGTGAAGTGAATGTGGATACGCAGTAGTTTGAAATTGTTGATGGGGTGTGATTTGCTCAGCAGTGTCTAACACGCTATTTTCATATTAATCTAAGTACTAATTAATCAAACCTTCAAAATGGACACAAATGACTGAGAAACGAACAAACTCTAAAATATTTCCAGGGGAGCTAGAGTTGGAAACCAATAACATTAAGAATAAAATTCCAAACAATTAACAGGTGTTTATGCCTCTTCTCGAATTTATTTGGATTCGTCTTTATTCTGCAGAAACTTGCCGTGTGCTCGTCTAATATGCCATCTGCAAAATATAGACAAGCACAAATAAACTCCCCTATGTATCAGACATATGTAGAATAAACTATCGCTGTCAATAATCCATAGAAGCGACTGCACAAGAGAGCCATAGAAAGCGATTTAAGATATTTAAGTTAATCTATGAATACATAGGCCCTTATTCACATATTGTTCTACACCATTGCTGTTTTATGGGATTTGACCATAAAGTGATGAGCAACACCACAACAAAATCAACAATGTGTTATTTTTGGTAGCAAAGACTCAAAAGGCTGGGCATCCACCCAGTCTGATCAAAGTTTCGACTAAGCACACAAAGAAAACTCAGTTCCTCCTATCCTGTTAGTTCATACCAAAGACTCTGATCAGACTGAGCAAATGTTCAGGCTGATCTGAGTCTTGGGTTGGCGCATATGCCACCTTGTTGATTTAGTTACTGTGTGGCGACGCATTGGTCACTAATAGTGCATTTTACTAATACTTTCTTTCCTGTTTTTATCTAGTACGCAAAGAAGCGAATTCACACGAATCATAAACAGCAAATAAAATAAATTAAATTGGCAACTAACCGCCTGCCCACTTAGCACACGTTGTTCTACATCTTGTTGTTCGATTAAAGTGTTTGACAATAAAGTGAATCATTTGAGACACACCATGACAAAACCAACACAGTCACATTTGAGCCGTGACACATGATTTCCAACACTGTGGTATTTTGACAAGGGTAGATTCAGGTGAGCCTATGCAGCCTTTTAAGCTTAGAAACTCCAAATGGTGTTCAGTCAGTAGCTTAACAGCCATAGAATATTCAAGCGACTAGCGATGGCTCTGATCAAACTTCGCGTATGCGCAGGCTGATCTGAGGCTTTGCTGGTCCCACATACCACATTGTTGGAAATCTCATTTCGCGGCTCATTTGATTGCAGCGAAGACTAAAATCAGTCTGGCCATCCAACAAGTCTGATAATAGTCTTTATTGCTCATATTATGAATTAAAAGAGTTTAAGCTACGCAGTGAGCTCATGTAAAATATTCTGATCATACTGCGAAAATGGTCAGGCTCATCTTAGTCTTCCTTCAGCGCATATGCTATAGTGTTGGTGTTGGCATGGTGAAGCTCAATATTTTAATGATTGATTGATCACTTATTATGTACTTCACTATTTCTCTCTTTCTTACTTCTACGTAAACTAATTAATGCTGACCGCTGCTCAATTATCTTCTGTACTTCCAAATTTACTTTGCGTTTGAGTCCTTTGTATTTCGTACCATTGGTGTTAACTGATTGTTTATCTGTAGTTTCATAAAATGATTTCTCTGCTTTCCTTATACTTTTTTCACTTTTAGCTCTTTGAAAAGCGAGAAGGGGGGCAAAATGATTGGCTTGCCAATGACCTTTGCTCATATCACGCCGCGCACTTGTCCACATAATATACGCACAATCGTTTGGGTTGCTTGAAGAAATGCGTGGTTCAATAGTCCGGTGTAAGTCCTTGCGTATGTTCAGGTTTCCTTTTTTAGGGTGTACAGACACTAGCTTTTTCCCAAGAACACTTGCCAAAGCTGCCACATGCCCATAAAGGAACCAAGCCTTGTGATTTTAAGTGCCTCCATTTGATATATTTTTTCAATGGTGGGCTTATTTAAAATATGCACACCAGGGATGTATTCTTCTGAATACATAGCAAATATTTTAGCAATGCTATGTCTTGATGGACTAACCAGTCCCCTTTGTAGATGGGACTCTGACAGATATAACTTTTTATAAAGCACTTGTTCTACAACAATTCTAACTCTCATTTCATCCCCATGGTCTGGATTTCCAAAAGCAATGATACTTCCACTATATGGAAGGCAGTTCCCATCTCCTTATACTGCTACTGGATATAGATCTTCACTGTTGATAAAATCATGAGGAAGGTGTTTTAAGGCATTTTCATCTAGCTCTACTGGCTTTGGATTTCGTGAGTCTGTATCTATAATGTAACTTGCTTTTTGTAAAACATCGATTTTTTCACAGAGTTTAAACAAAGAATTAAATGTCTTGCATGTTGCAATTTGGCTTAAATGCTTCTTATAAAACTCCTTTCTATCCTTTAATATTTCATGTTGAACTCTGTCCGCAGTTTGTGGCATTTCACAATCTCCATTAACAATATTTCTCATATTGACCTTTTGAGAGGCTCTATCAGTGGTTTCAATGTTTTTCCGTTTTTTAGACAATCCATCTAGGTCTTTACCACAACTGATATTAAAATGAAATTGTTTAAAATCATGGCCTACATGGGGATTATCTTTGGTGCAATAACAGCTAATGTCTCTATAGAGTAATTGGCCAGGTGTCTGAGTAATTACTTGATGTAATTTACTGGTCCCTGGTACAGTTTTTAGAGCAGGCAATTCTTTTTCTTTTTTGTCAACTTCTTCTTGGGACACTTCATATAGAATGACAGAAGAATCTGTTTCTCTAAGTTCTCTTATAAATGAACTGGCATTTTCAATAGTGCCGCCATGTAAAATTCTCATATCAGCAGCCCTCTTTAATGAACCACCAACTCCGTCAGGTGCCCCTTTGCCGTGCCCAGCCTCATGGAAATTCCAAGATGCCACAGAGAAGCCTTTGGCTGCTAGCTCAGTTGAAAAGTAGTAAAAATTGTTCTTCTGTCTATACTGGCTAAAAGGTCCATCACTGAAAAAATGAATGTGTTGAATACTTGGATATAGGTTTTTAATATCGCCAAGTACTGGATTCAGAAATGCCCAAACACCAGCTGGTCCATGTTGAAGAGAGTCAGAGACTGTGGCAAACGATACAGGTTTTTCAGTTGAAGATGTGTAATAAACACCAGTATGTATAGTAAGTTGACGTTTGGAAGCACCATACCTACTTTCCTGTATTTCTTTCAGGGATTTACATACATAATTTTCTGAGAAATCAATGTGAATGAGAAGTTCGTCATCTTTCATGGTACTTTGAAGGTTTCTGTAATATTCAGTTTGGTTCTCAATATTAAACAAATGTACTTTGAACCTTTTCAGCTGACTTTCAAACTTAGCAACTAATTCACCTAGCGTGGACTTAATTTCTACTATTGACGTTATTGTCACTTGTTTAATTTCTTTCCTAATTTCCCTGTCTTCAACTTTAGTCTCCCACTGCCGATAAATGATATTTTCAGTTTTGTCATATGTTTGTTGTATCAACTTTCGAGACTTACAATTGATGCAGTCACCGTACATACAGTCCTTGTTTTTCATGTCACAAACAGAAAGGTTTGCTAAAAGTGAGGTTTTGTCTGTGGATAAAAGCTGTTTTTTATCCAAAGCGTCCACTACAAGTGCCATATTTTCATGAATTCTGCAAGCGCAGGTTTCTCTATCACTATCACGGGGTCGCACGACCCAAAATGGTCTCTGTCTACAGAATGATGTATAGCTTATACTGATATCATTGTTTTCATTTTGAAACTTTTTGTGAATATTGATAAGGTCATCAGTTAAAAATCGCTTTTGCTTTTTCTGCTTGTTTTGTGTGATCGTTCTTTTAATGCCAGGTACAATTCTGCTAATGTCATCCCTTTCGTAAAACTTCCTGATCCTATCTTCGAGTCTGCATGTTAAAGAACGCTTCTTAACTCTATGTCCATGGTCCTTTGATGATCCTAGTTCCCTTCTCGCATGACAAATAAGGTTATATTTCTTCATTGTATGTCCTGTAACGATTTTGGACACCCTTTGTTTCTCCCTGTTGTTGCCATTTTTGTATTGATCTGAAAGTTCTGTCACTAACGAGTTATGAAATTCCAAAGTCTTCCGCGCTGTTTTTGTCGACTTGCCACCAGAAAAAACCCTAAGAAGTTTTCTTGTTTTTGTTTTAGGAGTGTCAACATGTTGTTTGAAACGACTCTTTTCTATTTCACGAATCCAACGCTTCTTGTACAATTCTGATCTTCTCTTGGCAGCTTTTAATTCCTCTTTTAGAGATATATTTTCTCGATAAACTCTGTTGTTTTGCCTTCTTCTTGCCTTTGTGGATCGGGAATTGATTTGTTGACCTGGTACTAGACTAGAACATGATTGATCTTTTGGGGGTACAGAAGGGGTCACTGTTTTAAGACTTTTCATTATCCTCACTTTTCGGCGACGCACTTCTTGTTGTCTACGCCAGTATCTCCGTTGGCGTCTTTGTTCTCTGTTTGACATTTCTGATACTAGCTTTCTTTTACCAACAGACTTATCATGCTGATACCGCAGTCGCTGTCTCAGCAGGAACTCTCTTCTCCTATCAGGATCTTGATCCCTGCTTTTTCTGTACTTCCTGGCACGTTCAGCAGCTGTCATAGCCATTTTCTTCAACCTATAATATAAAAAAGTATTTTATTCGAACTTTTTATTGATAATTGTGCTTTCAAAAGTATTCCGACTCAAGATAGGAAAACAAAAATGGATTGGAATGCCTGTTTCGTCAACTGACCACTAACTGTTGGAAAAACTAACAATCAGATATAGTGGACATATGGAATCTCAGCCTTTACCACTGGGTTATGCAATATTCCAGAAGATGTAAGCGTTTATAATGGCCTTCTTTGCTTAAATGACTACTGATGGACAATTTGAAAAGGGCAGATCACTGAAAAATCAAAACAGTGATTTTTTTTCATGTGCAAGGTGAACTGATACACTGCCGTTATTTGTATAAATTCTGTACAGTATAAAAGTTATGACTGCTGGCATGACTGAGTTCGTACTTACCACTGGCTGATCAATAAAAAACGAAAGCAGCAAATAAATAACCAACCAGACGGCTGACGATAGTACACCAACACCCGTATTATACTTTTGACCTTAACCCTGGTGCCAAGACCACACAAAACGCTGTCCAGTACCTTCTAAATCATTTGTCTCATGCACCTAATAAAGTTTGTTGTTGTTGTATCCAGCGGTTTAGGAGAAAAAATACAAGAGTACTTTTTCACCTTCGACCTCGACCTGTCGTCATACAAAATATTGCACAGGACTCGGAATTACAATGCCTCCTTAAAGTTAAGGAAGACTTAAGTTAATTATTGATATAGTAGATGCTAAATAAATTGCCTGGAACGATGCAATACTTGTGGTCAAAGATAGTATTGTGATCTACAGAAAAATGAAACTATTTTGATTTTAATCAGTTTAAAACGTTATTTTTCGCATCCTGAATAATCAATACTTAACTTAAGCCTTCCTTAACTTTAAGGAGGCATTGTTATTCTGGGCCGAGTACTCTTTACATCATCGGACCTATGCACTGGCAAAGCTTTAAGTGGCTAAGTGGTTTTGGAGATACATAAACAAGAAAATGCATTATATAATAGATCATTTACCTTGACGTCAAAGTCACCTAAAATGTGTACCCAGTACCCTCTACGCTATGGACGACCAAGATTCGAAAGGTACCATATTTAGCATGAATAGAAGTCTTTGAAATGGACCTTCATTGAATACAGAGGTCAGGTGTGGCGCTTGATTACACTGATTCCTGATCTTTGCCCTCTTTCTTAATTTTATTAATTGAATTTTCAGTGTGCGGAGTGTGTGGGGGGGAGTGTGTATATGTGTGTGTGGGTGTGTGGGTGTGTGTAGGTGTGTGTGTGTAGGTGTGTGTGTGGGTGTAGGTGTGTGTAGGTGTGGGTGTAGGTGTGGATGTAGGAGTGTGTGGGTGTGTGTGGGTGTGTGTGTGTGTAGGTGTGTGTGGGTGTAGGTGTGTGGGTGGGTGTAGGTGTGTGTGTGTGTGTTGGTGTGTGTGTAGTGTGTGTAGGTTTGTGTGTAGGTGTAGGTGTGTGTAGGTTTGTGTGAAGGTGTATGTGTGTGTAGTTGTGTGTGTAGGTGTGTGTGGGTGGGTATGTGTGTGGGTGTGTGTGTGTAGGTGTGTGTGTGTGTGTGTGTGTAGGCGTGTGTGTAGGTGTGTGTGTAGGTGTAGGTGTCTGTGGGTAGGTGTGTGGGTGGGTACGTGGGTGGGTGGGTGTAGGAGGAGTGTGAGTGGGTGAAGGAGTGTGTGTGTGTGTGTGTGTGTGTGTGTGTGTGTGTGTGTGTGTGTGTGTGTGTGTGTGTGTGTGTGTGTGTGTGTGTGTGTGTGTGTGTGTGTGGGAGGAGTGTGTGTGTGTGTGTGGTTAGGTGAGCTGACCACCTGACATGTCCATAGCTAATTAATAGGAGGTAAAGGGACAAACCAACCAATCTTACCACTCAAAAAAAAGACATACATGCAAGCAATATCGATTATTTTTGGGGAAGGGCTGCTTAAGTAAGGATTCTTCACACAGGTATACATGCGATGAATATTTATCGATATTTAGCAGTTGTGAAAAATTCGCACAAAGCCCTAACAGATAGGACTTAGATATGATTTCTTTTGCTCCGGTATTCAAAGGTATTTACTGTTGGGTCTTATCTTTGCTTTATCCCCTTTTTATACCTTGAATTATATGTCCTAGGAGCTGATGTATTGATACGTTAGGGGTCTTTCATGCAAACCAAACATCTATGTGACTTAATCCACATCTGAACTAAGGGTGAGGTTGGCACGCCGTGAAACCAGTTAAGCCAACCAGTAAAATAATTTTACTGACCGTTCCAAGGCGGTGCTTCTTTTGTGGGTCATATATTTCTGTACTTTTGTTCGCGTCTGTTTATTGATGCCTTGTGGTCACCTGCTGGGAAAGGGTTGACCCCTTGGCTCTCGTTTATGATGTTAAATTGTGAAGTTGTCACTTTCCCATTGGTATCCTGGGTCAGGTGTGGTGCTTGATTGTATTGATTCCCGATCTTTCCCTGGCCATCCTCACTTACCTTTTGGGCCCAGTGTGTGTTTGTGTTTGTGTGTGTGTGTGTGTGGGGGGGGGGGGGGGCTTGGCCCAGCATCTACTTTGTTTTCCCAAATACATTTCAGGAATACAAGGCATAGCCAAAAAATAATTGAATTTTTAGCAACCCCAAAAATATGTTCCATTTTGTATCTTGACTAAATATGAAAACCCCTAAAATTTATAGAAATCAACCCAAAAATAGTCCAGTTTTGTGATTACCCCTCCCCCACCCTGCCGTCCCCAAAGAAAAACATTTAAATAAATAGAAAAAAATATCGTTAAATTTCTTGATACCAAAAAAAATCTATATATTATTTGATAAAATACTAAATGCATTGAAATAAAAAAAAATTGACGCCCCCAACTGGGCCAAGCATATATACGTCTAGGCCTATATTAAACAATTAAAGTACCCCCACCCCCTTATCCCTAGGGTTTTGGGGTGAGGAAAAGATTATCGTTTTAGGAACAAGTACGATATCGCCTCAATAGATCATCACTTCTTCCTAAATAGCCTACACTTTAGAGTTGAAAGTCAGTGCAGTCACAAAACTCGTCAGTGCAGTCACGATAAGGAGCGTGATTGCACTGACCGTGACTGCACTGACTTTCACACCTTAATGTGATTCTTGAAACTAAGGATTTAGCTCAGGCTGAAAATTTCGCCTATCTGTTTCGACAGATCCTCAACTGAAACAGAAACATAGCAGTAAAAATGTATTCAATATCTGAGGAAGCGTCACATTTCTCGTGATTGCACTGACGGATGTGGAAATATCACATGGATTTTATCGAATCTTTTTAATATTTAACCTGTATGATCCAGCTTAGCCAACAAACTTTCTTGTGTTTTTGTTCCCATAAGTTGTCGTCTGCAAAAAATGTTATTTTGACTCAGATCATTGTGAGCAACTCTAGCTGAGATTGATTTTCTATATCTGTAACTGCATTGACAGGTATTCTAGGGACACTCTGTATACATTATGGCTTCCTCAACAAGTGCTTTAATGATTCGTAATTTCTATTGGGATCGTTTCTATAAAGTCCTATGTAATGATTTACTTAAGAAAAAGATGACTATTTATATGTTCTTGGTAAAATTGGAGATAATAAAACTACTTACCCTGCTGTTGGGACATGGTGAAATTGTGAGAAAAGGCGTTTCTGTCAGGTTGAATTTTCAAACAACGTCATCGGACACATGACATAGTAATCTGTTTTATTGACCCACAGTGTCGCTAAGTGTTGTAGACACAAAAACAAAAAAATGGACGGCACATATGCGAGAAAATTATAAAGGACAACGATTCCTCCATTTTTTGATAATGACCCGTATACATGTAAGTCTTAGCTGGCCGCATGTGTAAATCGTATGAAATTCTGTAAGTGTGATGTTATGTTTGTGACGTCTAAATGCTATTCTAAATAAAAATATGCATGACAAAAATATAAATATGCAAGTAAATCCTGGGGTCAAATGGATCCATTGTTTTTTCTTCAATGGGGGTACGTATACTTTGTCTGGAAAGGTATATCCCCTGGTCCAATTGCGTATGGAAAGGCACATGTGCCACTATTTCCTAATACACGGGTGGTAAACCTAGGAACTACCACGAAATTGTGTTAACGTAATTTTGTTCCCAAGCCACATCCGGGACACGTCGTGGTAGTTTCCAGGCCGAAAATTGGATAAAGAAAGGTTGGTGTCACTTTCTTTTTTGTTTTATTTTACAACTAAGAACGAATAATGGTGAAATCCGACAATGTGGTTCCGTGTAAATATGTCTCAGCGTCCTCTCTAGCCCAACATATTGTTTATTAAGTTATTTTCTTTCTTAAGATTCGTGTTTCCCCACTGAGCATCGGACCAACTTTCCCCAAAGTTCGAAGGGTTTTAGCCCATATCTGTCAAATTAAAAGGAATTTGATATCATTTGACAGTGGAAATGATAAAAAGACCCTGAATAAACATTCCCACACAGAAAAAAAATCTGAGCTTTTACTTGTACACGATTCATGCCCTGTTTGTCCTGTTTGGTAGTTTCCAGCTTATCGTGGTAGTTACAATGCTATCGTGGTAGTTTCCAGGACTTTGTAGGAATTTAGTAGTAGTTGGCATCAGCAGATGTTCACTATTCAGGTCTACTTCATTTTTATAAAGACAGGGTGTGCGGGCCGAACCTTGAATACCCCTCTTATTCATACGAAGACCTTTTCAAACAAACTTTTGTCAGATAGCAAGTATCGACTGCCTGAATTTTAATTTTAGTGGGCTATTGAAATGATGAGAAGAATGGATATTCACATATTTTGTTTTTGAATAAATATGCTTTTCAATTATCAAATAACATTTCCGTTCATCGTCGCACTCCCATGTATATAAAACGTGTCCCAACCTGAGGATATTTCCCTTTTTTCTGAAGCGCAAGTACCAACGATACTTTGGGCCAGTAGTCTTAGCCTGCCATTTTATCTTAAAGTTGACTGAACATGGAACAAGGTAGCGAGTGACGCAATTTTCATATCATTTTTTGTCTGTTTGCTTGGTCCACCACAGCTCATTTGCTTTGGATTATGTTAACACACTTTCGTGGTAGATCCTAGGTTTAACACCCGTGTAATACTTAAAATAGTTTTGATATTTAGGGCGCCGGGCTTATTGAGCACCAGCTGCCCATGTTTGACAGAAATTTTGCCTCCGAAATCTCTTGATTGTGATTCCGCCCAACGCCCGGTGGGGCGCCGAGTGTCATCGCGACAAAGGCCCTTTTGTTCCATTCATGTAGGTACTAATTTTTAAAGCAAGATAAAATAAATTAAGACAACTGAAATTATTTGTATAATGCTCAAGCATGCTTATATATTTCAATAAGAAATCATATTAACAAAATCATACTTATATTGATTATACATTTTAGTGTAAATATTTTTCCTACACTTGAAATATGCAGCGGGGTTTTAAAATAAACATCTAATCTTAATTTTCTAGACTTTATTAAGGGAGGCAACTATTGAAAACCAATTACAAGAAGAACTTTAAAAAAGTCCACGTTTCAAAATTAATACGTACACCAACCTGGAATCCAATCAAGTCTAGTACTGTATCACACCCCGGATCCTAATCAATACATTTCGGAGGTATAATTTCCGTTAAACTGAGTCAGGGTCCGAGATCACACCAAGTATACAGGCGGTAATCGCAAACAAACTGTTTTGTAGCAAAAAACGACATCCAGGATAGTTTATAAAAATTCCAATGCCTATAAAACATTTGTTTGTTTGTTTGTTTGATTTGATTCTTTACGTCCCAGTCAACACTTTTCAGTCATGTCGTCGTTGTGTAGCCTAGGGGATAAACCTATGTCTTGTAAACCAGGGGTCACAGGCTCGATTCCCGGCTTCTCCCAGTCTGTCGGATGAGACTTTAAGCCGTTGCGTCATCTGTACCCAGGAGACACACGATCAGAGTTTAAAATGTGGGGAGGAGCTTCAAAATCAATGTTTGTTTTAGTGTTAAAATCTGTCATCATCAATTTGCTAGCAAGACTCTCAGTTGTTAACATAACAATCTGCATCCTGCATTGTGACAAGCATATTTACAAATCTACACCAGAAAGCTTGATAAATGTTTAGCCAGCAATAACTTTTTTTTTTTTAAATGTTGTCTGCATTTCTAGTCTGCTGCACACATTTAAATGCACTTCATACTAGATTTTTCATGGAGATTTCTTTTCATGGAAGACAATGTTACGGGGGAGCAGTCTGATCTGGGTTCATATTGTTTGCAATATAAGCTACATAAGAGCTACATAAGAACATCAACAGACTAGAGAAGCAGACGATAAGTGGCTAAATACTGTTTCATTTGAAGAAAAAAAAATACATAACAGTAATCTTAATTTATGTGTGCTTTGTAAAACAAATGTGTAAGCTTTAAACCAAATCAGCAAAACTGCCACCTCTTATAATATGAACTAACACTTATTTTTGTGCAATAAACAATCTGCGGTAAAACATTTTCCAGTGATGAGTCCTTAACATTTCTACCTGAAGTTAGGTTGCAGCTGAATTGCCACCCCTTATAGTATAAACTTACACTTATTTTTGCACAATAAACAATCTGCGATAGAACACTTCCCTATGATAATTCCTTAATATTCTACCTGTAATATGGTGGCAGCTGACCTGCCATCCCATATGGTATAAACTTACACTTATTTTATGCAATAAACAATATGTGGTTGATAAGTCCTTAATTTTTCTACCTGTTGTTAGGTGGCAGCTGAACTGCCACCCCTTATAGTATAAACATACACTTATTTTTGTGCAATAAACAATATGCGGTTAAACATTTTCCAATGATAAGTCCTTAACATTTATACCTGTAGTTAGGTGGCAGCTGAATTGCCACCCCTTATGGTATAAACTTACAGTTAAATAGCATACATTTCAGAATTTGGTGACAGCAGAACTGCAACTGATCCTTGTGTAACATTACAATTGCTTTAAAAGCTATGTTTTATTCGATTGTCACGATCTAGATCACAGCAACAACAATAACAGGTAGAAATGTTAAGGATTTATCACATGGATTATTTCATCTCATATTGCCCTAGTACGAAAATAAGTGTAAGTTTATACCAAAAGGGATGGCAGTTCAGCTGCCACCTAATAACCTGTAAAAATGTTAAGGATTTATCGCCTGAAAATGTTTACCTCATATTGTTTTAGTATAGAAATAAGTGGAAGTTTATACCAAATGGGATGGCAGTTCAGCCGCCACCTAATAACAGGTAGAAACTTTAAGAATTTATCGCCAGATAATGTTTTAACTCATATTGTTTTAGTATGGTAATAGTGGTAAGTTTATACCAATAAGGACGGCAGTTCAGCTGCCACCTAATAATAGGTTGAAATGTGAAGGATTTATCGCCGGTAAATGTGTAACCTCGTATTGTTTTAGTACAAATATATATCTGTTATTAGGTAGCAGCTGAACTGCCATCCTTTTTGGTATAAACTTACACTTATTTTCTTACTAAAGCTGAGACATCTCTACCTGTTATTGTTGTTGCTGTGATCTATATTGTGACAATGGAATAAAACATAGCTTTTAAACCAATTTATTAATGCGATAAGCATTATAACTTCCAGTTTCCCAGGGAGCACACTGTATAAACAATTATTCTTGCAGTTTTGAAGAGCAGTTGACATTAAATAAATAGTTGCTGCAGTGGAGATGGATTTAATGTTAATTGACTTACTAGAATCTAGTAAGTCAATTGGTCTCTGTCCTATGGGTAATCTGAGGCGCTTTAAAATCAGACCACTGCCGGTTGAGCCCTCGGGTGCTCCTGGATACAGAACCACAAAGCCATAAACCCACCCGGCCAGTACTGGTATCGGCCAAGAAACACGGCCATAAACAACTTTTTCATATATGTCGGGACGGGTGTTCCTGCATGGGTTGAACCAGTACTTAGCAAGGATTAATGTGTCTTGGTCAATGACACAATGCAGTTACGCCGGTGAAGCTCGAACCCGCGGCCCTTCGGTCTCGAGTCAAGCATACTACCACTGAGCCACTGCGCCCCCACCCCATCCCCACAAAAATTGCGATTTTTTTTTTGGAAATCGAAAACATTGTATTTGGCAAACGGAAACGAAATTTTGCTTAAAATTGAGGCAAGGGTTGTGATTTTCCGCTATACCCGGTACATGTATAACCATTCTATTTCAGTGATAAACAACATACTCGTGCGCGGGTCCAGAGGGGGACAGGGGGTGCGGACCCCCCTCCCAAAAAATCACAAAAATATAGGGTTTCTTAGTAACACTAGTCCGGATCCCCTGAAAAATCACAAAAGCTACCAAGCCAGCATTCAATGTTGGGCCATAATCGGCCTTGATACTTCTAAGAAAGAAAAACGTTGTCAAAGTTGGACACCCTCTGATAAAGCTTTCTGGATCCGCGCATGCTACTTGACTCTTTTGCAGTTTTTGCCGTTGTCTGATTCAGCCAGCTACTAACATCCACCAAACCCACAACGCCCTAAATAAATGTCCACTCAAATAAGCGATGTTTGAGCCGAGTCATAGCTGATGAGATTAATCAATCCCTGGTTACATGGGTTGCAAGATGCGGGTCAATAATGGAGTTTTCAATCTTGCCCGCAAATGTAACATTTCTAAACGATCCTGGAGGAATTTTACACACAAGGTACCGGACGGATCCACAGATTGAGCCCAGCACCAAGGCGAATACTGGGCCCCGTTGCGAGAAACCCTGACTTTGTTGCATGCGATCACAGGCCCCGATTAGCCTGCGTAAGCTTGCAATATGCCTTCAAAAATAAGTAGACGACTTCATATAATCTGAGAATATATCAGATATACCTATATAATTCAACATTTTGAAGTCTCGAGAATAAACCTATAAACACTTTCACCCATGTCAAGAGAACAATACTGACCATGATAAAAAGCAGGGGAATGAAAGAAACAGAAAATCATTTAAATAAGAAAAAAATGAGATTACCCAATGAATAGTCTAATACTGTTCCTGCTTCACCAGTTCCTCTATAAGCATCCATGGGCTCTGTTGCTTTGCACGCTGAGTAATTTTTCATGCTGATTTTTTCTAAAAATTATTTCAAGAACTATCAGTGTGTCAAGCGGTATGGCTCCAGATCAGGACCTGATCTGGGTCCAAACTGTTTGCAAAGGATATCAGCAGAAGACAAAAGTCGCCGCTGGTGTGTGTGCGTGCGTGCGTGCGTGCGTGCGTGTAAGTTCCTCATGGTGTCGCAGGATGATCTGTGATCTGTGTACTGATAATAGCATTTTCTGGCCATAAGTGGTCCGTCATAAATGATGTTGAAAACAACTTTACCCTCCGTATGTCTCGACGGAGATGTTGAAAACCCAGGGCTTTTATCTACATATGTCTCGACGGAGATGTTAAAAACCCAAGGCTTCGCCCTCCGAATGTTCCGACGGTGATGTTGAAAACCCAATATGTCTCGACGGAGATGTTGAAACCCCAGGGCCTAACCTTCCGTATGTCTCGACGGAGATGAAAACCCAGGGCTTTAGCCTCCATATGTCTCGACGGTGATGTTGAAAACCCAGAGCTTTGCCCTCCATATGTCCCGACGGTGATGTTGAAAACACAGGGCTTCACCCTCGATCCGCATGTCTCGACGGTGATGTTGAAAACCCAGAGCTTTGCCCTCCATATGTCCCGACGGTGATGTTGAAAACCCAGAGCTTTGCCCTCCATATGTCTCGACGGTGATGTTGAAAACCCAGGGCTTTACCCTCCATGTGTCTCGACGGAGATGTTGAAAACACAGGGCTTCACCCTCGATCCGTATGTCACGACGGTCATGATGAAAACCCAGAGCTTTACCCTCATTGCATCTCGACGGCGATGCTGAAAACCCAGGGTTTTACCCTCCATATGTCTCGACGGAGATGTTGAAAACCCAAGGCTTCGCCCTCGATCCGTATGTCACGACGGTGACGTTGAAAACTCACTCCCCCGTTGAAAACCCAGGGCTTAGCCCTCCGTATGTCCAGACGGATATTTTGAAAACCCAGGGTTTGCTCTCTGTGTGTCCAAAACGCAAGTTTTCGCCTTCCGTATGTCCAGACGGTGATGTTGAAAGCCAGAGCTTTACCCTCCTTATGTCCCGACGGTGCTGTAAACCCAGGGCTTTACCCTCCATGTGTCCCGATGGTCCGGGGCTTTACCCTCCATATGTCTCGACGGAGATGTTGAAAACCTAAGGCTTCGCCATTGATCCGTATGTCACGACAGTGACGTTGAAAACCCATTTGGCTTTATCCCCCGTTCGTCCAGGCAAAGATGTTGAAAACCCAGGGCTTAGCCCGCCGTATGTCCAGGCGGAGATTTTGAAAACCCAGGGTTTGCCCTCTGTGTGTCCAGATCCTAAGGTTTCGCCCTCCGTAAGTCCATTGGGTGATGTTGAAAACCCACCGTATGTCCAGACGGAGATTTTGAAAACCGAGGGTTTGCCTCTGTATGTCCAGAATCCAGTATGTCCAGAGAGAGAGAGAGAGAGAGAGAGAGAGAGAGAGAGAGAGAGAGAGAGAGAGAGAGAGAGAAATAAGATTAAGTAGATAGTTAACAAAATATAACTACAGTATATACATGAACTATGTGATGATTTAAGCCCTTGACGGGCCCAGTTAATACGCTTGGATTTTCACAAGTATGACTGTATAATTTTCATGAATTAAGCACAGCGTCCATGCGGAGATTTAGAAAACCCAGGGCTTTTCCCTCCTTAGGTCTCGACAGAAAAGTAGAAAACCCCGCCTGGCTTTGCCCTTCATATGTTCCGACGGAGATGTTGCAAGTGCGGATCCAGAGGGGGGACAGGGGCTCAGGACCCCCCCCCCCCGGAAAATCACAAGTTATATGGGTTTCTAAAGGGAATAAGCAATTGGACCCCCCCCCACCTCTGGAAAAAATGGGACCCCCCCCCCCCCCTGGAACCTTGAAAAATGAAAGATTTCTTTTAAAATGACCATTTGACTTCTGTGAAATAAGCTGAGGACTAAAAAAAAAAAAAAAAAAAAAAAAAAAAAAAAAAAAAAACACGTAGTCAGAGCTTTTTTTGTCAGACTGACCTGGACCTCCTCCCCCCCCCCCCCCCTGACGAAAATTCCTGGATCCGCGCATGTGTTGAACACCCAAGATTTTGCCATCCGTATGCCCAGACTGAGATGTTGAAAACCGGTGCGTATAATAACAGTAATGGACCGGAACGCACCGGAATGGAAGGAACGCACCGGAATAGACCTCCATAACCGGAATAGATATCAAAATTAATTTGTTTTATGCAAATAAATTTATTATTTTACCATAATTGATCTTGAAATATCAGTTTCTATTGATATTGCACCTTTTGAAGAGCATATGAGCACCGTCAGTGGTTTGTTTCATGGTTGACGTGAACCCATTTAAATTGTGTCAGTTCATATTGAAGATGCACATTCTATAGAAATAAGGGCCCAAAAATAAGTTTGATCAAATTGCAACTGTGTACATTATAGTCCCCATGCCAATGCTCACATGAGTGTCCCTGGTCATTACAAATAGTCAATCATATGCCAAGATGTTCTGTGAGGCCCATCTGGGTAGCCCCACATAAATAACCCATATGAGACCAATATATCATGTTTGCTGGTACAGCATTTCATTAATTGAGTGCTTTGACAATCACTGCATCCAAAATGATTTTTTTCTACAATATAAATATGCACATACTATGAAAAAGGAATGCAGTGATCTTTATTGCATGCATTCATACTTTATAGGTGACTGGTGTAAGTAAGCCTTAAGTAGTAAGGTACTGGAATATCAGGGTAAGACAGAAAATATTTTAGAAAACATTTCTTGCATTGAAACTGTCTGGACACCGAAGATATTTGATATTTTGTATTACTTAACCAAAATTTCTTGTCAAGTACACTTAATACATGCATTTTAGGGTGAATTTTGAGGTCCCGACGGAGACATTGAACACCCAGGGTTTGCCATCTGTATGCCCAGATTCAGATGTTGGAAACCAATGGATTTGCCCTCCTTATGTCATGAAGGAGATGTTAAAAACCCAGGGCTTTGCTATCTGTGTCTAGATGGAGATGTGTCCCGATGGGAGGTATTGAAAACCCAGCCTGGATTTGCCCTCCACATGTCCCGACGGAGATGTTGAAAAGCCAGTCTGGCTTCGCCCGCCATATCACGGAGAAAAAAGCCATGGTGTTTCAACATATCCTTCTGGACATACCGAGGCCGACGAAGTAAGGTTGTGTTTTCAACTTCTCCGTCGAGACACAGAGGGAAAAGCCATGGGTTTTCAAACATCTCCATCTGGACGAAAGGAGGGCGAAACCAGGCTGGGTTTTCAAAAACTCCGTCGGTACACACGGAGGTCAAAGCCCTGGTGTTTCATCATCACCGCCTGGACATAGGGAGGGCAAAGTCAGGCTGGGGTCTCCATCGGGACATGTCTTGACAGAGATATAAATACCCAGAGTTTGCCCTCTGTACGTCTCGACGATGTTGAAAACCCAGGGCTTCTCTTTCGGTACATCCCGATGGAGACATTGAAAACCCCAGTCTGACTGTCCTGACGTAGATGTAGAAACTACCTATGTCCAGACAGAGATTTTGAAAACCCAGGGTTTCGCCCTCATATTTCCCGACTGATATGTTGAAAACCCTAGGCTTGACGGATGTTGAATTTGTTTCATTCTTCACATCCCAGTTAACAATTTTTTAGTCATGTTAGGGTAACAGTTATTTTACCAACAAAAACTTATGTTGAAGTTTCACTTTGCTTCGTCCGCCATCTTTGATCCTCAAAGGGAAACCAATCTGTATTTACTGTCATGCACAATTAAGCTTATACAAAGGTATTAAAATAACGGTAAAGTAAAAAAAG
Source organism: Loripinus fragilis (assembly GCA_964019695.1). NCBI lineage: Eukaryota > Metazoa > Mollusca > Bivalvia > Lucinida > Lucinidae > Loripinus > Loripinus fragilis. The sequence continues at coordinate 21,061,188 of OZ026524.1, forward strand.
AACGTAACTCACCTGTAACAAATTATTTATCTTCTCATCTTCAATTAAAGGAACCAATTAAACTACTCGTTGGCAGCTGATTAGTGAGATGAGTGAGCAGTGTCAAATAAGCTTACATAGTCTGTAGTATAGATTCATTATTTAACTATAGCTTTCAAAGAGACTCACTACTGGGACAACGGCAGCGGATCTTACTGGTATCTTTTGACATTCGGACATAGCTTTATAAGAAGACTCTGAGTCTTTTTTTGTCTTTTTTAAACAACTGATATTGACCCAAAAGGAAACGACTTTCAAGCATAAAGACAAACAGTGTTGAACAAGATCAGACTGCTTATACGATAACAGTCTGATCTGGATCCACACTGTTTGCTAGAGAGACGTTACAAACGGATATCCTAAGGTTGAAGACTCGATCGCGGAAATGCATCTAAAATAATGACAAACAGTGATGAACAAGATCAGACTGCTCCTATGATAACAGCCTGATCTCGGTCCACTCTATTTGCTACAGAGACCGTTCATAGGTTGAACGACTCAATCGCGGAAATGCATCTAAAATTTACGTCTGCTGGAGTTATCTGCTACATGTAAATGCTTACGCCAACGGCTAATTTTGCCGTGGACCCTGATCAGACTGTTCCTAGGAGAGCAGTCAGATTTGGGTCCTCACTGTTTGCTCCAAAGACGTCTTACGGACCGACAAACATTGCAAATCCGGTTCAGGCTGCTCCTAGGATAGTAGTTTGATACGGGTCTACACTGTTTGCTACAAAGACGGCTTATGGGTCGTTATGGCAGGGAATTTCAACTTATGCTTACGTCAATGGCCAATATCCCCGTACAGACAAACATTTGGGACCAGGATCAGACTGCTCCTATGAGATCTGGGTCAATATTGATTGCTTCAAAGACGTCTTTCAATAACGAACAAGTAGACGACATGTGGGTCGTTATGTAAGGAAAATGCAACTTATGCTTACGTCAATGGCTAATTTCTCCGTACAGACAAACATTGTGGACCTGGATCAGACTGTTCTTAGGAGAGCAGTTTAATCCGGATCCACACTGTTTGCTACAAAGACTGGACTGGAATAATCTAACATAACATAAATGGCGTTTCGCTGGCGTGCTAATGATGGCCCAACATTGCTGGCTTAGTAGCTTTTTAATTTTTATGGGGATCCTGATCAGTATTGCAAAGAAACACTATATTTCTTATGATTTTGCAGGGGGAGGGGGTCCGGAGCCCCTGACCCCCTCTGGATCTGCGCATGAATACGCCCAACTGATGTTAGATCCCCATCATGAATTTCTGAGCACCACATTTCGTGCCAACATGTTATTACCGAGCCACCATAGGTCCATGCGTTTGGCTGGTGTTCGACAGTGGTCTGATTTTGTCTGCTTATTTGGTCTTCAGCTTTTGGGTGCTCAAAAGAACCGTATCACCGGAATGTAGGACAAAACATCCCGGGACAAAACATCCCATGCCATTTTTTGCCACCCCGGACAAAACATCCCGCATCAATTTGTCACCCCGGACAAAACATCCCATGCAGTTTTTGTCACCCCGGACAAAACATCCCATGCCATTTTTGCCGCCCCGGACAAAACATCCCATACCATTTCTGCCACCCCGGACAAAACATCCCACACTCTGTTTAAAGCCTATGAAAGTGCATAAAACATCCCAATTAGTTAATTGTCACTATTACTAATATTCTTAATGTACCATACCCAGCTGACCATACATATTGAAATGATAGGAGATCAAAGGTAGATAGATAATAAGACTAATTAGATATATGTTTCCCAATTATAATAGTTTGTTTGACACAAACTGTAAAATGATTCTTTTAAGATGTAATTGGCTTCTTAACACTCAAATTTAGTTGTTTGTCACAAGAGGATATAACTATCTTTTATTAGATTTTATTTACACTGTGAAACTGCCTTTCAATCAATTTAACCCTTAATGCGCCAGTCACAACAAAAGTCATCTGCTTTTATCATCTGCTGAAATGTTTAAGAAGCCTTTATGGCAAACAGTGTGGACCCAGATCAGACTGTTCCTATAGTCTGTTCTGGGTCCACACTGTTTGCTTCTATACTTAATTTATCAGTAATGCTAGGCAATTATTTGCAGCAGACGACTTCAGCAGATGACATTTTCAGATGCATTTTTTCTTGGTGCTTTAAGGGTTAAGATCTAGTTTATATCATTTGGACAGTCTTTACTAGGGCATTCACTGCTAGTACATGCAATAGTAGATGAAGGTTCAAAATGAGACTTACCCTGAAGGAGCAGTCTGAGTGTGGGATGTTTTGTCCGGGGTGGCAAAAGTGGCATGGGATGTTATGTCCGGGGCGACAAAAACAGCATGGGATGTTTTGTCCGGGGTGGCAAATCTTTGTGGGATGTTTTGTCCGAGGTGTCAAAAAATGGCATGGGATGTTTTGTCCCGGGATATTTTGTCCGGCTCCCGTATCACCGCTGTGAATAACTTCCCGTGCTAGCATGTTATATCAGGCCAAAATCGGCCCACGTTTTTAGCTGTTTTATTTTGAATAACTACAGACCACCTTCGGCCCATGCGTTTCACTGGTGTTGGTGGTGGATGGACGGGCGGACAGACAGATATGTGATCAATTAGCCAGTATGAAAGCAATTAAACAATGCACCTGCAATCACCACTTGCTTACTTCAATGAAAGTGCAAATTGGTATTAACCTTTAGGTTAATAATCAAGTAGACAGATTACAACAATAAATTAATAAGAACATTGAGACAAACATCAATTAAAGAACATCTAACCCTGTGCCAATTCACTGATGCGTTAGTAAGTTCCCCCTGACATCAATTACCTTTATTCATGACCTTATTGAAAAAATAAGAATAAGAAAAATAAAAGGAATAAAGTAAGACAAATTATATCTAGTTATGTTTTTTTCACTCTTGTCCCTTATAAATCTTTTGTTTAAGCTTATACTTGTTTGAATAGTGTAACAGTAAATACAGATGATCAAAGATGCGGACGAAGCAAAGTGAAACTTCAACACGAGTTTTTGTTGGTAAAATAACTGTTACTACATATACGTGCAGGTACGGACACGCACCCCTTATCCCTAGACTTGTCGAGCAGTTGTTTCATAAACTACCGGACCCCGAGACAGTCCTCATTGGCGTGGCTCGGAGTCCGGTACCGGACCCGTAGCCCCGTAGTCTAGGAGTCCGGTACCGGACCCGGAGACAGTGCCTTTTAAAAATTAGATATCAGCACAGCTAAATACAAGAAAAAAAATTATATGTTGTGTGCCGTGATAATGTTTATCATCTGTTGAAATATCGTCTTGGTATTTGCTTGTGCTCTAAGTTAATATCGCTGTCAAATGTCTCAAGTTTGCCCCCAAATTATAATTTTCCTATTTTTAGTCTATTTATCTGGGTATTTTTGTTACCATAGCAATGGTAAAAATTAAATTAATACAAGACCTTTACACCAAGACTATTGTTCTAATAAGCCAATAAGAAGAATTGGCAAAAACAGTTTTTATTTTTTGGACTCAAAGAGGGGCCAAAATAGCCCCTAAACCCTTTGTAAACAGGGAAACCACTAAACCGGTTCTTTTAGAAACAGTGAAGACCCAAATGAAATGCTGCATAATGTGGCATTTCATCAGGGTCTACACTGTTTGTAAAGGTAAAAAAGATCCTCAGACAAAAGAATACAATAAACCTGACACTCCTAGATATGTACAATGAACTATCCCAAGTTTATTGTATCAAACCCGAAGGAAGAATCCATTAGTATACAAAGGGTTATTGCATACAGTACACATGTAGCTCTAAAATGAATATTTTACCAAAATATGCAAAAATTATGGAACACTCCTTTGTCGCCTTTCAACAGCATACACCTGGGTGGGCATTGCATTGGAGGATGGGAGAGAGGGAGTTTTATTGATACCCAGCCTACAACCCAATTTCAATCTTCTAGCAATTCTCTTTAGCTAAAAAGGACCATCCCAACATGACTATAGCTGTTGACTGGGACATAAAGCATCAAACAAAAACAAGTACAGACGACAAAAGTTGCTGCTAGCAGGCAATGACTTATGAAGGCTCGATAATTTAAGTGAATTGTCTGCATGTTACTAGATGTGCCAAGTCATCTTTCGCGAGCGCAGTGGCTCAGTGGTAGAGTGCTTGACTCGAGACCGAAGGGTAGCGGGTTCGAGCCTCACCGGCGTCACTGCGTTGTGGTCCTTGAGCAAGACACATTTATCCTAGCTTAGTACTGGTTAAACCCAGGAAGAACCGTCCCGCATAACTGAAAGATTGTTGAGTGGACGTAAAGAATCAAATCAAACAAACAAACATATTTCGCGAAAATAATAATAAAAAGTTTGAGGTAATATACATCATCTGTGGCAGTTGTCAATGACACCTTAAGGGCAATTTCGGGTAATTCCCATGCCTACCATTCCTGCGTTGAGATCTGGGTCCCGTCGTCGGACATTTTACGAATTCGGATCAATACAGTTTTCAGATACTCTTATGTCAGATGGATATTTCCATATTTTCTTGACAGACGAATGTAACTAAAATGTGTCGGAAATATCTATTGACCCTTCATCAGAACCGATCGTCTCAGAACCAAATACAGATCAAAAGAACAGGCGAAATCAACAATGTAAAATATTTCTAAGTTTTAACCCTGTATGCGAATACTACTATGGCCAATACTCGGATTGCCTGTCAAATATGTAGTTATTTCGAGCTGCGAACAACTTGACATCGTGGCCTAGTAGTTAGCGTGTAGAGGACCAGGGTCGATTCCTGGGTGGGCACTTATTACAAATTGTTTTTCTTCTTCTTTTTTTCACCTTGTACTGCAAAATTACTTTATACAATATGGAATTATATAAATGACAAAAATTACACTCCTTAACCTTTTATCATTGAATTATCCTCAAAATTTGGGGGTGGGGGGTTGGGGTTACATTTGGCCCTCCTGAAAGATAGTCTGGTGACCACCGATTTTTTTTCTTTTTTCTAAAATACAAAACGAGAGTCCATGAAATAAAGACCAAAAAATAAGATTTTCAATTATATAATTTACTCTAAAAATCGAAATTCTTTTACCAAAATATATCCTGCAGAATTATGACACGGCTTGGGAAAACAAATAAATTTTCACATTTTCTAGAAAGCTTGAGGTCATGAGCAATAATTAAAATTAAAATAAAGAAGCTGCACAACGATTACAACTATTTTAGCTTAATATCAAGGACTTAGGTTATTTTCAGAAAATCGGTCAAATGCTAAAAACTTCTATCATGAAAAATTGAGCATGGTGACGTTTCCTTTTTATTTCACAAATTGACAGTCCATGCATAAAACAAACTGTATGCAAAGTTTTCAAAATTTTTAATGTATTTAGTAGCAAGTGTCCTTAATTGTAAAGGCTGAAGTCACCCATGAAGAAAAAAAGAAATCAAAACTTTCTTTTCTTATTTTATTATACAATCTTAAAATAAGGTTCTTAAATACAAGCAAAATATCTAGTTAACCAAACTTCTTGCATACAAATAGGCTGGGGCCCAGGGTGAAAAAAATCAAAAATGGTTACCCAGAAAGTAGCAAGGATTGGGATAGTATAAATTCGAAGAAGTATATATGGTGCATACGAAACCACTGTATAGCAAGCTTTTCGGAATTGCATAACGGCACTAGAGCTAAAAAAGTATGGTGGCCCATGTGCGTCATGTGAATGCATGCGTTTAATGCACACGCTATTATCTCAGCAACGCATTATCAAATTGAAATCAAAATACCTTTCGGGAATGACAGTGTGTTTGTTTTAAAAGTTTTGAGTATTAGTTTCAATTTCAAAGAACTGTTGCTTTAGCATTACGCATGCAATGGTGTGTACCATATGTAACCAGACAAAACGTAATGTTTCGTTTTCTCCCATATGTATCTGCCATGACTCAATTTGATTAATTTCACACAAACACATCATAACTGTCCAAAGTTTACATTGCTGCATGTTTGGGTAAGATTCAATATCCAATATGGCTGCCGTCGCACGAAGGTATGAAAACGTATTTTTGGGGATCATTCCTTATCCTACTAACAAGTCACGTTTAAAATGCTTGCGTATGAAGTGGGGACGACTGTGTGCCTATTTCACAGCACAAAATGTACTGTCACGTAAGAATGGACACTTTCAGATTACATTGAATATGAGCACATAGGCTGTAATATCGATTCGCTTTATTCAATGCATTGTTTCGGCGAACTAGAAGGGTAGATATGCAAAAACACATCGCAATGTTAGGTACATCGTTAACGGCTACTTACTTTTTTTCTAAGTATGCGATAATAGCCTACATGTAAATAAAGTTGATATAGGATGGCACCATTGTGCTTCATTACATAGTTACTGGGCAAAAAGCGTGAGAATCTTTTGACATTTATAATCGGTTGACTGATTTCAAAATCAACACACTGGAGATCAGTGTTGGTGGCATACCTGTTGGTCTCCTGTCTGTCCTGTCACACTATACATCAATTGGATGTTATATATATTAAATATTATAATGTAGAATGCCAATGTATTTAGTGTATTATAATGTTTAACAATCATAATTAATTGTGCAACTGATCCAATGTTATTATGTCCAATATCACATTTCTATAAACATAGAGGTTTGTTGTCAATTTATTTATGAATTTTGTTATTTCCATTCTCTTGTAATTAACATTAACTGTGGTTAAGGATGTATTTTGTGATGTCAATTGTGTGAAATGTAAAATAGTGTATGGTAGTATGCTTCATTTCAGTCAAGTGACACATTAAAGTCTGCAAAGCGAATCTAAAGACAAAAATAATGAATGCTTGTTTTCAACGCATTCTATGTTATAAATCTGAAAGAAAAGACTTAAAACATTAACAACGATGATTGTTAGATACAAAATTATAATCCCCTTCCTAAAAACTGGTCAGAATTTTTTCCTCGTAATTATAGACTGTTGCCTAGCAACAAGACAAAATGGACTTATTTGCCATACCTGGTATAATAAAACAGTCACCATGACAACTAGACTTTCCATACTTGCATACTGTTATGGCATTACCTGAACGACATACTGATGTATCCATATATGGATTTATTGAAATTTCTTCCAATACTAAAGCGTATTTAAAATCATCATTTTATATTATAAAAAATCAAAACAAGGGATAAACAGTTAAGTAAATTTCAGAACTTCCTAAGTAGCATTTGAATGCACAATATTAACTTTTCACACATATGTTACTTAAAAAGTATGCATACCTGAATGTCTAAAGTATATTTTGAAGTATATATATTACTTGTTCACATCTACAAAGTCATATCTGGCTCTCCAACAGGTTTAATTAAATTTTCTTTTATGGAGTATGCAGTTTTGTAAGCTTGAGGTCTTTAATTTGGCATACTTGTATGTTTTACATGTATTATCAAAACATTTTGCAAGGTAACAAAATTGTCAAAACATAAAAACAAGTCCATTAAACTCAAATACGAAGCTAAAAATGAATAAAATAGTCAAGAAGGGTCATCACGACTGAAAATTAAAGAAAGAGTAGCAAAAAAAAAAAAAAAAAAAAAAAATAGGAAAGGAAAAAGACAAAGTCGAATGCGCAGTCGATGGGGCGCCATCGCAAATCCCCAAGTTTAAGTTTTTGACCCACCCAGCACCCCAAATCCCACCTCTGGGGCATGAACCCAGCAGCAGAATGAAAATTCTGTTCAATATATTTTCTATCTTTTATTTGTAAGAACGCACACATAGTTTGGAATTAAAATCTTAGAATCGACATGGTAGTCAAAATTTAATGATATTTGACCTTTTGACCTCACCCAAGGTCACCAGTTTGACCATAGGGTAAATTTTTTACTTGCATTCTGTTCTGCTCTACATCCCCGTCGATTTGATATGCCACATGACCATGTTTGAAATAAAATAATTTTTGACCCCCTTGGCACCCAGAGCCCCAAAGTACCACCACGGGGCATAACTCAGGCGGCAGAATGAAGATACCGTCTGATATGTTTTGAATCGTTCATTTTAGAGAACACACAAAAAGTTTGGTACACAAGTCTTTGAAATTGACTTTGTAATTGATATTAAATGATGACCTTTTGGCCCCTCCCCAGTTTAACGTTGCACGCCCCATTCACGGGAGTAACTCAAACATCAAATTTGGTTGAATTTCGTCCAATAGTTTAGGAGGAGATAGCATAACGGACAGGCGGATGGACCGACAAACGGAGGCGATTACAATATCCCCTTTGCTTTTTTAAAAAAGCGTGGGGATAAAAATAGATAAAAACACAATTAAAAACTATGGTGGGATATATAATGTAGCTGAAACTGGCGCCAGGAAACTGGTTTAAGCCCTCCAGGAAAATATTTTTACTGACCGTTCAAAGGCGGTACTTCTTTTGTGGATCATTTGTGTTATTTATGTCTAGTGTTTGTCATGCTTTCGCGTCTGTTCATTGCTGCCTTGTGGTCACCTGCTGGGCAAGGACTGACCTCTTGGTTCTTGTCTGTGGCGTTTAATTGTGTTTTGTCACTTTCCCATGTGGTATCCTAGGTCAGGTGTAGTACTTGATTGTATCGATTCCTGATATTTGCCGCCTTTCTTACTTTTATTGTAGCAGCTTACGACATCAGTATTCCAAAAATTACATATACCTATTATACCTTTAATTTCTGTTTTCTGTTCATGAAATCTTCCATCACTGCCGGGTGATGATTCATGGAGGACAGGAAACAGTTGGTTTTTTTTTGTAAAAGTAAAATTTATACGAGTATAGTTAGCTGTGTTTATAACTTGAAAACACGCGCATTCTTTTCAGTAAAGTGTTTGTAAGTTTCTTTATTTGTACTGTGTGTTAACGTCTGTTCAGTGCTTACTTGTAGCATAATCACCTCGTTAGAAAATGTTAGTTATATTGTTTCTTAATCATGTTTATCATACAAGTCATTTGGATATAGTTTCTTATCCTCTTGAAGACTTGTGTGGGATGATTGTCACGCTGTTTAACTCCTCTGTTTCTTTTTCCTTTTTTTGTTGATGGGGTACCTATGTTTGTTTTTGCCACACTGGTTCACTAATGAGTTTTTTATTTCAATTTTTACTTTTTAGTGTTGCAAGTATATTTGCCTCTCGGCTAATAACAAAACAATTGTCATATTCCTTTTAGTCATGAAGATTACTTAACAAATCGAAACTAACAAGCACAAACTTTGAATAGCATATACAGTCTGTGTTTTCAAGCTAGATTTTAAACATACGGCAAATCAAAATATGTTCCCCCGTCCTCATAACATACAATAGTATAAATAGGACAGAATAGATACCATTTACAATCACATTTGCTATGATAACATGTTTAACAACGCGTTTAAATAATTATTACGATTTTTAATGGAAAACGGTTTCCCATACAAATGTCGCTTATACGGCAATTCGCAACGAATTGCTATACAGTGATTTTGTATTACCGAATGTTCAAATATTCTTTGTGCAAAAAATCAGCTTTGCTACTTTCGGGGTAAGCATCGATGACTTTTTTACGAGATACGCTGGTCTGGGCTACAGCCTAAAAAATGATTTTTTTTTCTTATCTATCCATTTAACTCTTTGCATGCTGGGTACTTTTTCATGCTTTTGTTGTCGTCTACTAACTTTTTTCAAAAATAGCTTTTTCAAAAACTTCTTTCAGTAACACTATCAGTGTCAAACAGTTCGGATCCAGATCAGGCCCGACATTCTGTCGGGCCTGATCTGGGTCGAAACTATTTGCATAGATTTACGAGGGTTAGTCAAAAATAACTGAGCCCTACCTCATAACAATTGAATCAAGTAAAATGGACATATAATTAGATGATATTTCATTGTAGTCATATGTCATCTATTAAATCACCTAATTTATTTCTGTTTGGAGGCTTTTTGTAACGGTTGCTAGGCAACAGAATAGGACCTGTCAAAGGGGTGCGTTCACGCTGTGATGCATATAATTCTAAGCGTTGCTATGGAAACAGTAATGTTAAAGCAAGGGTAAATTCACTGTCGTCTGATATCTTTAACATGTACCTATTCAGTGTCACAAAACAGAAACCAACTGACCCCAAATTATAGATGCTGTGGTAATTTGATTTCAGAATTTATCAAATTTTAATATGCCTGACGTCCCATATTCAAATTTACACAATTTTAATAGAAAACATAAACTATCAGCCTAATAATGCTTTAGCAGTACTGCATACACAAACCAACCCTCAGACATATTAAGTTCCTTGTATTAAATTCACAATTTTTTATCCATGGCAACACAATTCTCATGTATTTGAAAATTTGTGGAATTTTGGAGTTTTTTGTTGCTAGGCAACGCATACAATCAATGTTCACCTAAACATTAATGAACTAAGTGTAATGAAAAGACAATATTATATATGGTATTCAAATAAATGTCAAATATGTCTTTTAAAAAAACTATCAAGCACTCCAGCTTTTTAAAGACCTACTGTATATTCATGGTGGCTGAGATCGTGAACGCATCACTCTGATGACTATCTTCAGTTGCCTAGCAACCATAAAAGAAGCTTCACTATGATGATTCTTCAGGGTCAAAACATCGATGACATATGATACTTATAGAAAATAATCACATTTGTTGTCTACAATACCAAACTAAAATGTTACGAGGTAGGGCTCAGTTATTTTTGACTGACCCTCGTATCAGCAGACAGCAATAGTCGCCACTAGCAAGGTAAGAATTAAAGAAGTATTCTGGGTACACTAAAGAACCATTTCATTGAGATAGTTCTTTTGAGTATCCACAATGTACCGGTATAATTTGGTTGAGAAATAAGGAATTATAGTCTGAATGATACCCTATTCTTAATTTCCTTCTTTAAACATATATATACCTGTTTCAGACAACCATATCACACTAGTTAAGCAATGGCATTATGCAATATAATAATTAACTACACAGCATGGCTTTTTGTATTGATTGAAAGTCATCATATATAGACTTGAGGTCAATAGTATTGGTCTCAGATTAGCTGTATTATGTTGAGGTCAAAATAAATACATTTGCCTATAAAAGTGCTATACATTAAGTACACTGCTCAAACTATTTAAAGCTGCATAGTCTGTAACTTTTGATCTTTTAATTTTAGAACAAATGTTTCTATTTTTCAAGAACACGGTAAAAGAACTAAAATTCAGGTATTCATTTTACCAATTTCGTAAATCTTAACAAATTATCAGTATCAAAACAACAGCATTTATGTTAAAATTAACTGTCTAGAATTATTGGAGGGACGCAAATAATTACCTACACGAGAAATACACACCTGTTTTATAAGATAATTCACTTTTCCGTGCAGTTTTCAGCTCCAGTGAACATATTTATTGTGAAAGCGTAACTTAATTCTACTTTTACAACTGATTTAAAAAGAAAACAAAAATTTTCGAAAAATGTTCATAGTTACAGAGTATGCAGCTTTAAAGGAACACCTGATAATTTTCCATAGGTGATAATGTTAACCCCTTTCCAATAGACAGGTAATGCATTTCACTAGACAATACTACAGAAATCCAGTTTCTTTTGCCATTTTTGCTAAAATAGTCAAAGTTTGGGATCAAAAAAAGTTTTTAATAATGCAATCCCTGCTCAAGTTCATGGCTCAAGTTTTGTAATTTTTAATTTTCTTGAAAATGACAATTTTTTTCTGGAACTCTATAGAATTTTCTGAATTTGTTAATAGCGTAACCTAATGGTTTCTGAAACATTAAAAGGCTATTGACTGTACAGAAATGATGCTGTTGTGGTGCTTGATTGAAAAATTCATCTTAAAATTTGGCTTAGAAAAAAGGGGTATTTTTAGCAAAAATCCATTTTTACATACAGTGTTCCATGGAGATTTCTGGAAAGGGATTTTTTTTTCATTTTTATCAACAAGCATCATCCTTGATAGGTAACCAAACTAATCACAGGACAAACTGGTTTTTTGCCTTATTAATTAATCCAACTCTCGCTATGAGTGTATTTGTATTGTGATCAATGGCAAAATACCCAGTGTTCCTTTAAATATTTTTAGCAGTGTAGTTAGTTAAAAATGTCATTAATCAAGTGATTTTGTATTGGCCCAGTTACAGGTCCTCAGTTAGCTGTATTGGCCTGAGGCTGAAGCATACTGGCCCAGTTACAGGTCCTCAGTTAGCTGTATTGGCCCGAGGCTGAAGCATATTGGCCTAGTTACAGGTCCTCAGTTAGCTGTATTGGCATGAGACTGAAGCATATTGGCCCAGTTACAGGTCCTCAGTTAGATGTATTGGCACGAGACTGAAGCATATTGGCCCAGTTACAGGTCCTCAGTTAGCTGTATTGGCATGAGACTGAAGCATATTGGCCCAGTTACAGGTCCTCAGTTAGCTGTATTGGCCCAAGGCTGAAGCATATTGGTCTAGTTACAGGTCCTCAGTTAGCTGTATTGGCATGAGACTGAAGCATATTGGCCCAGTTACAGGTCCTCAGTTAGCTGTATTGGCCCAAGGCTGAAGCATATTGGCCCAGTTACAGGTCCTCAGTTAGCTGTATTGGCACGAGACTGAAGCATATTGGCCTAGTTACAGGTCCTCAGTTAGGTGTATTGGCCTGAGACTGAAGCATATCGGCCTAGTTACAGGTCCTCGATCAGCTCTCTTGGCCCTAAAGCTTTGGCATCAGGTCAATACAGCTGACCTCAGACCTGTAACTGGGCCACTACAAAATCACTTGAATGATGACATAATAGTAAGTATCTGAAGAGTACTTCCTGTAATTGTCAATACTATCAATAATCATTTTCAGACTATCATAACATCTCTAAAGAGTTTGGCTCAATCATTCATTTCCATTGTCGCAAGCCAATGGTACTAAGTCCAATTTGTTCCTTACGTAAGGAACAAAGTGGACTTAGAACCCTTGGCTTGCCAAGATGAGCTTAACTCTTATTCCACCAATATTTTTTGTCCTGAAAATGTTATCTGCTTTTTATGCCTGCTGCATATATTTGCGTACACTTCAGACTAAATTTTATCATGAAAGCAAACACTATGAACCCTGATCAGACTGCTCCCTTGGGAGCAGTCTGATCTGGTTCCATATTGTTTGCAATGCAGGCAACCTAAGAATAGAAGCAGATGAGTTTTGTTTGTTTTGTTGTTTTACGTCCCAAGTCAACAGCTATGGTCATGGTGGGACGGTCAGTTCACCTAATCACACTTTTTCCTGGGCAAGCTTGAACAAGCAGTTAACCAGTACTTCTTGCACATTTTTTTGCTTGTAACTGACAACAACCCTTCTTGAATTCAGCGGAAGAAAGGAGAATGATTGTAGATATATTTTCATGATCAATCTCCACTAAAGTATGGGGCCGGGTTGGGATCGAACTCGCGACCCCTGGATAGAAGCAGATGAGAAAAGGGACAGCGAAAGTTGTGATTAACTTCACAAGTAGTTTCTAACAAATTTCGGCCCTACAGAGATTTGGCCAGTCTGAGTACAAAAGGGTTAACTCTTTGCATGCTGGATAATTTTCCATGATTTTTATCCGTCTGCTGACATTTCCCCCCCAAAAATCCTTAAGGAACACTATCAGACTGTCAAACAGTTTGGACCAAGATCAGGACTGATAGAACGTTGGTCCTGATATGGGTTCAAATTGTTTGCAAAGGTTACTAGCAGATGACAAAAGTCCCCGCTAGCAGCCAAAGAGTTAAAGATAGTGTGAGTTTGGTCATGCCAAGATTTTCCTTTAGTCAGGAAGTTTCTTGTTTCTTTTATCACAAAAAATAGGGTCCTGCACTTCAGTTCCCTCTTATCACTCCATGACTGAAATACTGTTGAAAGGGATGCTAAAAACAACATAAAGCATATAATCAAACCATTAATGTTTTTCTTTGGATAATTCTTGTACAACAGAGATCAAATTCACACCAGTAGGCTACAACTGACGAACGCGGATCAAAAAACAATAGAAACAGTGTTTTTGATTGCCATTTGTCACCAGTGTTGTGACAAATGGCAATCAAAAACTCTGTTTCTAATGATTTTTGATCTATGTTCCTCGATAGTATTGGCATTTTCGATTGCCGCCTAGGGAAAAGTCCACACTTATTATGCTTTTATAATTAATTCTCCTATCAACTAAGTTCATACTGAGTTAAAGTCCCAAACGACAAACAAAAGCTGAGGATCCTTTATGTTTGTTTGTTTGATTTGATTCTTTACGTCCCATCAACAATCTTTCAGTTATAAAGGGACTGGTCTTCCTGGGTTGAACCAGTACTAAGCTAGAATTAATGTTCTTGCTCAAGGACACAACACAGTGACGCCGGTGAGGCTAACCCTTAAAGCGCCAAGAAAAAAATGCATCGGAAAATGTCGTCTGCTGAAGTCGTCTGCTGCAAACAATTGCCTAACATTACTGACGAATTAAGTATAGAAGAAAACAGTGTGGACCCAGAACAGACTGCTCCTATAGGGGCAGTCTGTTCTGGGTCCACGCTGTTTGCCATAGGGGCTTCTTAAACATTTCAGCAGACGAGAAAAGCAGAAGACTTTTGTTGCGATTGGCGCATTTAGGGTTAAAGTCCCATCCGACATACAAAAGCTGAGGATGCAACCTGTGGCATCTTTTCGGTGTAAAACTTCAGTTGTAAGTATGGCAGGAAGGGTACCAGGGATCAAATTTTAGATTTTTAACCACTTGCTTGAAATAGCAAGTGGTTATTTTTTCACTTGCTAAAGATGCTGATCAACTTGCTTTTTCACTGAAAATGTTGGAACTATTTTAGTAACATTGCAAATTACGTACACAGCATTAATTGATAGACAAAACCAATTTAGCATTTTCAGCTTTCTGAACCTATATTAAGGCTTCCTTGCAAACAGTGTGGATCCAGATCAGCCAGCTTCTGAAGAAGCTGGCTGATCTGGATCTACACTGTTTGCCATAAAACGTATGCTGTGTTGCATAATTTGGTTCATACGAGAGTGACTTGTTTCCACATGCTGAAAATAGCAAGTGATAGCAACTTCTACTTGCTATTTGGAGAAAACTACTAGCATTTTGCATGTTAGCAAGTGCTAAATTTGATCCCTGGGTACTAAGGAATATTTCTTTGGCTTTTTTTAATAAGTAGATAAAGCATTCAGTGTGTCCGTGTGTGTGGGGGGTTACTTTTAAAGGTAATTTTGTATTCTTAATGTCATTTGCTGATTTTTTTCAAATTAACTTTTTTCAAAAAATTCTTTCAGGAATACCATCAGAGCATCGATCAGATTAGATCTGGGTCAGGCTTGATGTTTTGTCAGGCCTGACCTGGGTCCAAACTGTTATCAGGAGATGGCACTGGCAGGCAAATCATCCAAGTGATCATTCTGGTCTTTTAGTAGCAGTCTGATCTGCGACTAAATTCATCTCCTAGCATAGCTGAATTTAGTCGTTATCCTGATAAAATATTCTGATGTATCTGCTCAGATAGTTACATCAGAATATTTTATCAGGATAACATGGTAAGGTTACCCTAAACACACATATTTGCTTGTTTGGCCCAACTTAGACTGGCTCCAGTCCTTAAAACAATTTTTAATCAATGTGTCATACCATATACTTGTAGCTAGTCTAACTCTGATGACTGTTTAAAACATAGCCATCAGATTTAAACAGAGTCACCAGAGTTAGACTAGCTACAAGTATATGATATGACATATTGATTAAAAATTGATTTATGGACTGGAGCCAGTCTAGTCTAACTCTCATTACAGTGCAGTCCGTTATAACACTATGTTTGGGGTTGACAGGAATGGACAGTGGTATAAGTGAATTGTGTTATAAAGGGACACTTTTACAAAGGAATTATAGGAAAATGACCATTTGAAATGGTCATTTTCCTATAATTCCTTTGTAAAATTGAAATGGTCATTTTCCTATAATTCCTTTGTAAAAATGAAATGGTCATTTTCCTATAATTCCTTTGTAAAATTGAAATTGTCATTTTCCTATAATTCCTTTGTAAAATTGAAAATGGTCATTTTTCCTATAATTCCTTTGTAAAACTCCATGATAAAAAATTTGGGAGCCACAACATCACTGTGTTATATGCGAATCCATGTTATAATGCAGTGTGTTATAAAGGGATTGCATTGTCCATGATAAAACGGTTCGTCAGCCTGCAGTCCTTGCACTTGAAATAAGTACCCTGTTCACCCCTCAGGATCAAATAGACATCTTCGCAAACAAAATAGATGCAATGAGATTGTAGCCAGCTAATCCGAATTTATGCTGGTTGCCTTTCTGCTCTTGATCTTTGTCTAACACCCCTACTTGCATAAAAAAGGACTAGCCCAACTAGTCATCTTGAAACATCTTCAAAAACTAGGGGGTGAATGTTTTAAGAACTACCAAGATTGTTGGTTTGATCTTCATATTTGCCAGACACCTCTTTCTCCAGCAATGGACTAGTCAATATTATACAATTATTGACTTCAATGAGGTAGACATAAGGATTTATCTACCTGAAAAAGTGATAATTCACCGAGGCCGCTAGCCCGAGGTGGATATCACTTTTAAGGGTAGATAAATCCTTATGTCTACCGAAATTGAAGTCAATAACTGTTTTGTTATATGACTTTTCATTTTAGCTTGAAAATTTTGCTACTTTCACTTATGTTGTTAACATGGTTAAAGGCATGTTCAACCTTCAATCTTAGACATCTAAGGACTTTCTCACAAGTTTAAGCACCTGTTATTAAAATATTTTTATGCAGTATTTTGTATTTTCAAATGTATATTAATTTTCTTAATGGGGAATATAAAATGTTATCATAAAACTGTTTTTACAGTTTGTTTATTCAAAGATAAATAAGCAAACAAAACAAACCAAAACTGTTGCAAAAATTCATGAAATTCTTTAATTTACCTGTTGGGAGGTGAAACAGGATATCATGTCAATTTCATGCAGCACATGCTACTTTCACACTCATCATGCTATTTTTAGCTCTCTAGAGGGTAATATTGCAGAAGTGTCAAAAATATTAACTTCTGGAAACTAGTTCCTGCTGGTTTTCATGCTATATTAACTTGTGGACCGGTTTAGACCAGTTTCCAGGTAGACATAGAGATTTATGAAGACAAATTGGGCCAATCAGGAGACACGATTCTCTCCAGGCATATAACAAAATTAACTGGATGAATCCACAACAGAGGTGAAAATGTTATGGGGTTTCATATTCTGTTCTCATTTACCCCCCGGCACCTCTTTTTACAATAATTGACTAGTCCAACAGCTTGCCAGGATGAGTCCACTTCAAGAACACTGGACTGACAGTGTTAAGGGGTAAGAGGTTTCCCTATGGTGTTTAGCAGCATGGCCAGGTTATCTCTTACACTCCCCTCATTGGGATTCAGAGCCAAAGCTTTTCTATAATTCTCTTCCGCTGGCTGGTATTTCTTCCATCTGTGGTAAAGAACACCTGAAAATGATAACAAATCATCTTAACCCTTTACTCCATAGGCTATCTTTAGATTATGATATCATTTTCTATTTTTAGACAGCATTGAAAAAAAAATCAAGAAAAATTTAAGTAAAGTTTTGAACACTTTTGAAATATAATGGAAAATGGAGCAATTGCTCCTTTTGAGCAAATGCTCCATTTTCCATAATATTGTTAAATACATGATATTTCAAAGTTTTTCAAAAGGCGTTATTATGGAGTATAGGGCAGGCATGAGAAAGTTCAGGATTGATCAGGATTTCCTGATTGAGCACTGGCATACGATTTATATAATGGCAGTTGTTTTTGCTGAAATTCATTTAAGATATAAATTAAGCATAAACTGACTGGTTTATATTGATATTTTGTGATTTTATACCTTTAATAAGCGATCTAAAAATTGCTTTTCTCCATTTTGGAGCCAACCGACATATTGTCTTGATTGCGAATGGCTGACTGTTCTCATCCCTGATAGGGTTAATTTCATCTAAAGTCGTCTAAATTCTGTCTGAAACATAATTCATGAGGCAAATATTTTAGGAACAATTTCATTTCACACATGGATTCTTCAATGAAGATAAAAGGCCTGAAATATCTAGTAGTTCAAGTTATATGCCAAGCATGTAATCCATGTTATCCATCATCGTAGTTTTCATAGATCTGCTTGACATGCTCAGCTTGTTTCTTCACCTTCAGATGCCAGAGCTCGTCATAAAAAAAAACTGAACTTTTGATTATGGTCCATAGTGAGAAGTTATCAGATAAAAAAGCTTTGTTGAAATGTGAAGTTCATTCCACAAAAAAGTCAATATAGCTTTTGTACAATAATTGCCTATTCAAAGTCAAGGGCAATAACTCAATTGTTAATCAGTCAATTTGGATGAAACTTTCAGGATATTGACTGCCCATGGTGCTGATCAATTATACCAAGAATGCATCAAATCTGACTAATAGGTACTGAGATATGAGCCATGACATGAGATTTCCAACAATGTGGTATGTGCGACCAGCAAAGCCTCAGATCAGCCTGCGCATACACGCAGTCTGATCAGAGCCTATGCTAGTCGCTTGAATGTTCTAGGAGTGTTAAGCTACTGACCCATATTATTTGGAGTTTCTAAGCTTTAAAGGAGGCTGCACAGGCTCATCTGAGTCTACACTTGTCTACACTTGTCAAACTGCCACATTGTTGGAAATCACGTGTCACGGCTCATATGGTTCCGGACAGACAGAGAAACGGAGGGACGCACAGACGACTTGGTCAGGAGATAATAATTTCTAAGACAGTATGTGGCCAGACTAGACCTTGAATTAACAGCCCCACCCAGGCCTCTAGATAAGAGTGTATAATTTAAAATAATTCTTTATTTCTCAACCAAAACATATGTTATGGATACTCAAAAGAACCATCTCAATGAGATGGTTCTTTTGAGCACCCAAAACATATGTTTAAACTGGTGGATAAGAAACTAAGCCCAATTTTAGGTATTAAAAGTTCACTTATCTGGACCATAGCCAACCTAAACAATACAAAAAAGTAAAGTTATCCAGGGTTCAAGCTGGGCCTGACAGTAGGGAGAAGTAACTTCTCCACCAAGGAAAATTAGGGAGAAGTGACAGTCAGATAGAGAGAATTTATAGCGCAAATTTAATTTTTTTTAGGGAGACTCCCTTCCCATTTAGGGCGAAATTTCGGCCCCTAGGGCGACTATTTCGCCCTAGTCCCCCCCTAGTTGATTCCCTGGTTATCAATTCGACTCACTACCAATTGTGCTTCGCGGCCCCACAAAGTCTGTTTAAACAAAATTCTTTATAAGTTGTTCAAAAATAAACCTCACTTAGAACTAGTTATATACATACCTAAGTTTGCATAAAACTTAGCAACATTAGGGTTTAACCTGATTGCTTTTAAGAAGTTTTTCTCACTCTCCTCCCAGCGACTCCGCTTTCCATGAACATTTCCAAGGTTGAAAAACAGCTGAGCATCACTGGGAAGATACTTTAAAGCTTTTTTGGTCAGATCTATACTTTCTTCATATCGTCCTGAAAACAATAAATAAAGTAAAAATTTGAAGTACCATATATTGGGTGCCTTATAAACTACTGTGGGTGAGGTATTGCATCCCATAAAACACACTGTCACATTCTGTTTACAGGGTTCCCAACACAATTCCATGATTTTTTATGATTTTCCACCATCAATAATGTAATTTCCATGACTATTTATGCAAAGCCTCCAACCTCCCCTTTAAGCATCGTCTTCACCATGCTGAGCATAAATGCAGAATTCAGCAACAACAGCATGCTTGTAGACCATGCATGCATTTTGAAATAACTAAAACTTGAAACCACCAGTAGCAAAAAAACTAGCTGTCGGACACACATGTGTCCGACTGCTACTGGTGGTTTCATTAAATTATTTCACAAAATTTCATGATTTTTCCATGATTATTCAGTTTTTTTTCAAATTCCATGACTTTTCCATGCATGGAACTATTTTAGTGATTTTCCAGGTTTTCCATGATTTCCAGAGCTTGTGGGAACCCTGTGTTTAATGCATTTTATTGCATTTTTTGAAAACAAGAATTAGATGAGGCACCATAAAAATGTATGGGTGTAAAAAAAACAGCATTTTTTTGTGGTGGCCCATCCTAAACCCCCGGCATGCATAAGAAGCATTTTTAATCAGACTCAACCATTCACTCCCATCCTTCAGCCCCAAATTAACAAACACACACATAAGGTACTACAGCCCTAATAAAATTTTAAAATCACATAATTCAATAATTTGGTTTAATAGTTATGAACAACTGAAATCAAGGAGTAAAATATTCACTCTCCTTAACCCTTACCCCAGGTATTGTAGTGTCACTGTAATGCAATTGTAATGTAACTGTAATGCAATTGTAATGTCACTGTAATGCAATTGTAATGTCACTGTAAGGGCATTGTAATGTCACTGTAATGTTATTTCATTGTCACTATAATGCCACTGTAATATTATTACAATGTCACTATAATGTCACTGTAATGTTATTATAATGTCACTATAATGCCACTGTGATGTCACTGTAATGCCATTGTAATGTCACTGTAATGCCATTGTAATGTCACTGTAATGCCATTGTAATTTCACGGTAATGCAATCTGACTTACCAAGATTATCCAGCATGACCACCAGATTAACCCAGGCGTTGGAGTGGGTTGGCTTCAGAGCTGTTGCATTCATCCATGCTTCTACAGCTTTATCATGCATATTATTGTCTAAATACTGAAATACAGAGATTTATTGTCTAAATACTGAAATAGAGAGATCAGGGTTCATACAGGCAAGTATGAGTAAAATTCAAGGACTGTTCAAGGACTTCTAAAAGCCTCTCCAACAGTTTTCAATGAGGTAATGTTAATGACAAATACTGATCTAAGTGTTAAAAGTCTACTTCAGAAATGCTAGACTGAGATAATGGAGACATTAGTATTGGAAAATTAGTATAAAATTGTTGTGCCTACATTTGGTGCAGCATATGCTGCACCAAATAAAGGCACAACCATTTTATACTGATTTAGGTCTCTATCAACAGTGCTAAGTTCTACAGAAAATAGTAGGATTCAGAGTTCTCACTAGGATTTTGAAAACAGGATTCATAGAATCCATCCCTGGAAAAAGTTGGAGTCAAAATTGGAGTTTGACCTGGAAAAGTTGGAGTTTTTAGCTTTAGCCGAAATATGAATAGTTTTAATTACGGATGTAATGTCTTTTATCCTGCAAAATGGCAATTTCAAAATCCTTGTGAGGACTAGCTGTGAACAAAAAAGATTTTAGACCAAAATAAAAGTTTGTATCATGTTACCATAACAAACTTAAATCCCCCTCTTCCCCAACCCCTGCACAATATTTTCTAAATATTGTTGGGGGATTTCAAAGGGGTTTGCCTTTATTGTTTTCCCATCTTCTCCATCAAAATACAAATATTTTCATATCATAAAATTTCATGTATCATGAAACATATTTTTATGCTTGGCCTTAAAAGTTAAAAGCTTATACTATTGATACATGTAATTGTTTTATTCATTTACAAGCAGACAGACAGACGAACTGACGGACAGACAGACGGATAGATCTTTTGCAGATGTGTAGATCTAGTTCAATCATTTAATTATTTGCATGCAAGTGCTTTTTGCGCATCTAGTCTACAGTGATTGTTCCAAAATGAAGATGATAATTTTGATTTCCTACCTACGTGCCAGACAATTTCAGTGGTTTAAAATGAACATGTTTTCTTGCTGAACGTCATTTGTTTGCATTTAATACCCTAAGAATAGTTTATTTGATGGAAAAACGCCGATAATTGATTGCATCACTCATTTGTTGCTAATGACACTTCATTAGGAATGTTACCTTATCGGATGTTATCCTATTTTGTTTATCTAGTGACCTATATAAGAGTGACTGGACACTTCTTTTTTCAGCCATATAGGTATGTCATGGCATGTGTCATGTGACTTACACCTGGCGTGCCTTTCATCGTAGACACACAAAATGGCCACTCAGCTTGAGAAACCGCTGCATTTTTAGATATCTTTAAGAGCGTACTTCGTCGTAAATATCGCTTATTGGTACATCATGTTAATAACAATCGAAAAAAGCATATATGAAATATTGCTTAATGCTATGTTTCTGCAATGTTAAAATTAATCCCATTGAGTTATGACCGTGTAAATATCGAGTTGCGGAAATTGTCAAAAATGGCTTCAACAATACCTCTTTCACTGCGGAGAAAAAAGCCTCAAACATGGCTATGACTGTGTCTCGATTTATCAATTTTTATAAACTAAGATGTCATATGATTCATGATTATTGTTATTATACTATTTCAGTGTTTGTCAAGGTGTTAAAAGTTTTGGTAAACAATAGAGAAATTACGCTGTGTATTCCAAAACTGCGGTAAAAGAAAATCGTGTAGATAAATGATATCGATTTACCTGTGTAAGATGCCCGACAGAGTTATTTGAGTTGAGTACTGGTATTTCATTGGAGTTTCTGGACACTCTTATATAGGTCACTGGTTTACCGATGCCATCAGCAAATCTTATTTATATTTTATCAACCATATGTGGAACTCAAGCTGTGGAAGCATTTTCATGTGTTCAATAAAAGCACCGTAAGCACTGCATAATACCCCGCCACTGCTGGGGGCACCAAAAGTTATTTTGTGAGATATATAATGCCTAAATAGCAACAGAACTGAGATAGACAGTGATATGACGTCCTAACTCTAAATAGATATTAATATAAACCACAGATACATGAGCAGTCTAGTGAGATTTCTAACAATATGGGAAATTCTGATTAGGGTAGATTTAAATCAGGCTGTAAAGCATATCTTTAAGCTAAGAGACTGTGTTCCTTATTCTATGGGTAGCTTACAATCTGCAAAAGTTTTATGAGAACAGTGAAGGCTCTGATCTGGCGGAGAGTATGCACAGGCTGATCTTAACACTCACTGGTCATACAAGGCATTCTGTAATGGTGGTTAAAATTAAGGTGTTTGTGGGGGTGACTTTCATGCATAAAAACTGTAAATTAAGAAATTCTAATACAGGTACAGACTATCTCATCTTTTTCAAGATTTGATAGCAGCCCAGATAATCATGTGATCTGAGTAATACACAGGCAAGGTCCCAGCTCGCACTTCCATATCCTCTGGGAAATTTGTGAAAATGAGATCTATGATTGAGCCTTTGTCACATGTTGGTGAAGTAATCAACTGACGATATCCAAGATTAGTCATTTGCTGAGCAAGCTGCTTTGCACCAGGAGAGTCACTGTTCATGTCTATATTAAAATCACCCATTATAACACTAAACACAGAGTTCAAATAAGTATGGTGGATGTTTGTCAGCACTTTAATTAGAGTTTTTGTTGTGGTTTTGGGGGGACTGTATATGTTGACAAGGATGATTTTAATTTCAGTTCTGTTAATTTCTGATAGCATGATTTCAATATTGTCAATAGTTAGAGAGCTGGGATCTATGTGTAACTTCTCTCAGGTATACAAGGCCATTCCATATGGTGTCCGTTGATTCTGGTTTGTATGAACTTTAGAGTCTTGTCTATATTGGTGAAAACCATTTTAAGAAGTACTTTCACTAGTGTCATCAAATCTGGTTTCACAAAAGCAAATTACTTCTGCTACTTGAAAGTTGAAGTCATTTTTCACATCTAATAAATGCCTATGTAGGGACATTGCATTTAAAAATGTTAATCTGAAAACATCAGCCATATTATACAAAAACTGCAGAGTCAAGTCAGTCTTGCATTCTCTCAAATGTTGCATTTCTGCTTTCACAGCTTTACTTATCGATATCTTGTTTGTGTTTAAGTCTGTGATATATAGGCCATCAAAGGTCTTAAGTCTGCTCAAAGCTACATAATGTATGTGATCTACTGGTGCTCTTTGATTTTCAGCATGAGAGAGATTTACAACTGCTTCACTGACAGTGTCCCCTTGGGATCTATGAACAGTCTTTGCTGCTGCAGGTCTAAGAGGATATTGAAATCTTTGTACTTCTAGTTCACCCTTATGGCCTGCAGCAAAATTTCTTGAGACTGGCATTAGAGGGGTCCAGCTGCTGTTATGCCATGACTTGTACCTATGTTTGTGTAGATTACGTACGTGCTGTCCTATCGCTGGATTGTCATACTGAATCCATATCGGTCCAAGTGGGTAACATTTGACACTTTGTAGTTCAATTTTCATAATTTTACATAAGTCCCATTTGTAATACAGGTCAAAAACCATTTTTCAGATCAATCAAGGGCAGATAACTCATGAACTGGAAAGGTAAGAGTGATGGTTCTTTGTCACAGTATGTAACCTTTGATGTGAAACATATCTGTAAAGTTTCATTTAAATATTCCACAAAGGAACTACCGGTAAAAATTTTTTTTTAATTCAATCAAGGGCGGATAACTCACAAACTGGGAAGGTCAGAGTGACGGTCCTTAGTCACAATATGTAACCTTTGATGTGCAACATATCTGTGAAGTTTCATTCAGATATCATGAACAGTAAAGGAATAACAGGCCAGAAACCATTTTTCCGATACGAAAAAGGGCAGTAACTCTGTTAAAAATGGACGGATTTTGCCCATTAACAATCCCATACCACTCATCGCCGATAACAATATGTATGCAAAATTTGAAAAAATTCCGTGAATAAATACTCATATTATTGATCGGAAATGGTGAGCACGGACAGACGGACGGACGGACACCGAAAGGTATAACATAATACCCCGCCACACTTTAGTGGCGGGGTATAAAAAAGTAAAAAACATTTCAAGATTTGATTGAGACAGTCCAGCATGCGCAACTATCGTTTGTCTTTACACACACTCGGGAAAGCTAAAACCAATCGACCACGTGCTTCTCAAATGTGCATAGGCGTAATTATTGTCCTGTCAATAAAGACGCAGTCGCTGTGTGACGTTCTAATTGGCCGAGAGCTAAAGTAGATCATGCCTACTGCTATCGGACGACTGGACATTTTATGACAAACCCTGGGACATCAGATCAGCTGCGATCTTCTGATCTTTTGTGGCGGAAGCCAAATTTGGACTCCCGCTGTCGTCTTCAGGTGCTTTTAAGGAGTTTGAGACGTGTCAGCAGAAAAAAAATTGGCGTAAATTAGAATACCCAGCAGAAAATGTATGCGTACAAAACCAAAAGTTAGCGTAAATATACGCCTAATTCGGCGTTTCCGAGAACTCTGAGAATTTAAGGACTTTTCAAGGCTTTTGAGTGATTTTCCAGTACTTTTCAAGGCAGATTTAATTTTCAAGAACTTTTCAAGAAAGCCCTCTAAATTCATATACTTTCTCAAGCCTGCGCCAACCCTGGAGATACATAGTTTTAACCCTTGTCCTGCTGAACCATTAATCCTTTGTATACTAGTGGATCAGACCTTCTGGTTTGATACAATAAGCTTGGGATAGTCCAGTGTACATATCTAGGGGTGTCAGGTTATAATTTTCAAAAATTATTTTATTCATTTATCTGAAGATCTTTTTTTACCTTTTCAAACAGTGTAGACCCTGATAAAATGCAGCATTATGCTGCATTTCATCTGGGTCTTCACTGTTTGCAAAAGTATTCATTTAGAGGTTTCCAGAATACAAAGGTTTAAACGTCATTTTTCAAGAATCTGGTGCCCAGTACAAGGTCCAAGTTGGCAAGTGTATCAATCAAAGACTCAGATCAGACTGAACATTTCCACAGTCTGATCAGAGTCTTTGATGGGCACTTGATCCAACATTTTTTCAGGCGGAAAACTAAAACTCTGATCAGACTGCACAAATGCACAGACTCGTTTGAATATTCACTGAAAGTACACGTCAACTTGTACCTTATGAATTACACTTTTGCAGTGAACACAATTTTCTAAAATCCTAACAGTATACAAAAATAGACCATCATCTTATGAATAAATTAACTCTTTCCTTGCTAGTGGCAACTTCTGTCGTCTACTGTTAACCTTTACAAACAGTTTAGACACAGATCAGAGCCGACAGAATGGTGATTCTGATATGGATCCAGACTGGTTGACACTCTGATATTGTTCCTGAAAGAATATTATAAAAAAGTTATAATTTTTAATAGTAAGTAAGGGTGCAAGATCAGAAATCGATACAATTAAGTACCACACCTGACCTAGGATACCAATGGGAAAGTGACAAACTCACAGTTAGACACCACAAACGATAGCTAAGAGGTCAGCCTTTTCCCAGCAGGTGACTACAAGGCACATATAAACAGACGCGTACAAAGGCATAGCAAACACAAGACAGAAAAAACATAAAAAGTCCACAAAAGAAGTACCACCTTGGAATGATCAGAAAATGCCAATAAAGCATGAAAAATTAACCAGCATGCAAAGCATAAATGAGAAGTGACATGTGATTTTCAAAAATGTGGTATTTTTCCAAGTGTAGACTCAGACCAGCCTATAAACCTTCATTTAAGCTTAGAAGCTCCAAAGGATGTTCGGTCAGTTGGTTAACAATCATAGAATATTCAGGCGACTAGCAAAGGCTCTGATCAAACTGCACATATAGGCAGGCTGATCTGAGGCTTTGCTGGTCACACATACCACATTGTTGGAAATCCCGTGTCGAAGCTCAAATAAGCAAACTGCGACCATTAACATCCAAAGGCCAGATTAATGCGTTCTTGGCAAAATATTTTAGTACATGGTAGGTTGATCTACCAGCTGTGTATTACAAGATTAATCATTTACTTACTAAGTTACCAAGGTTGTAGAGACAGTCAGGATATTTCCGACGATGTTTCATGGCAGTAAAATAACACCTTTCTGCTTCAGCAGGCTTCTTTAAACTTGCCTTGACTATTCCTAGATTCATCCAGGCTGCTGCAAACTCTTTCCTGTAAAAAATATAAACAATGGTCTAGATAAGCAAACTTATTTCTGCATAAAAATGTGATTATTTTCTTATTCATTAGTTTAAACATATGTTTTGGGTGCTAAAAAATGTCTAATTGAGGCGGTTCTTTTGAGTACCCTCAACATATACTTTGGTTGAGAAATAACAAAATAATTTTTTTTATTATGCACTCTTATAGAGAAGTCATGATATTTCTGCCAATGTTTCATTGGAGGTAAAATAACATCTTTCTGCTTCAGCAGGCTTCTTTAAACTTGCTTTTACTATTCCCAGATTCATCCAGGCTGCTGCAAACTTTTACCTGTAAAATGAAAGTCTTTTCAATGACAAATGGTAGCTTAATGAAGGCCGAAAGTATTGCAGAATGCTCAAAAAGAGCATTCTGCAATACTTTTGACAATTGGTCTTGAAAACTAATATTTTACAGCTTAACGAAGATCAAAAGTATTGCAGAATGCTATACTTATGACCTGCATTAAGCAATAATTGGTCTTGAAAACCAAATTTTGGTCTTCTTTTTGAATGGCCGCTTAAGACAGGTGATACAGTATCTCCAAAATGGCTAATCCAGACATACTATTGTTTTGTATGTTGTCTCATAATGATTTACTTTTCTTTAAAGTTTGCTGAAATAAAATTGATTCAGTTTGGGAACAACAATTTTGAAAATGTCTTCAAAACACCATAACCCCTGAAATGCGCATTATATATTTTAGGGTTACTTCACTTACTGAAATGCTAAGCGTAATCATGTTGAGGAAATAAAATATAGGGATCACACATGATTTTTCATGCATTAACATTTGCCGGGTCCCGAGAAAGCTGTTTGAGCATGAGGCCGGTAGGCCGAGTGTTCAAACATTGTTAGAGGGACCAGGCAAGTGTTAATGCAATGAAACAAACATGTGTGATCGTTATTCTTGCATATTTTACCTGAGTTCAGCATAAACCGCGTTGAAAACGTCGCTTAAACATTAAATATCCATTTCCTTACACTTGATTTCTCAAAACAAAATGCCGTCAGCGTCAACTTTCAAACGTCATTACATTGCCACAACGTCATATATACGCGTGCAACGTTTTCGCGAACGAAAGCATTGGCGAAATGATCAGTCACGGTCGCAACGCATTCCAGTATAACGTCATGCATGCAAATCAGGGCCCAGCTTTTTCAAGTAAAAGCCATGTTCAAACAGCACGTGAATCTCATGATTTGAACATGGTTTTTGCGGCTTCAAACAGCTTCGCGTAACAAATTCCCATGCAAGAATACACTGATAACTTATCTACACTCATGCTGCAGAAAGATAAATTCACTGATAAATCATGCATTTCAGGGACAAATAATTCATTGATGATTTATCTTGTAAAAACCCATATAATCCTAGTGTCCTTTTTGTGGGACATAGGCAAACAGCACAGACCCAGATCAGACGCCGCAGAATGCAACGTCTGATCAGGGTCTCCACTGTTTGCTTACAGAATGTTCTATTGAAATTTGGTTAAAAATGTAAAATACCACCCAACAACCCTAAAAATGGAAATGGACTGGTCCAATTGATAACAGTGGGAAATTCAATCGGCTTAAATGGGTTAAAGGGAAAACAATGATAAACTATAATGTATTTGTTTGTTTAGTGGTATAATGTCCCAGTCAACAGCTATGGTCATATGGAGACAATCAGTTAACACTAACCACACTTATTTCATGGGTAAGCTTTCACCAAGTGGTTTAAAAATACTCACATGCATGTACTTTGGCTTGTAACTGACAACAGCCCTTTTTTAATCAGTGGAAGGAGGAGAATGACTGTAGACAATATTTCAAAATCAATCTCCACAAAAGTATGGGGTGGGCCAGGATCGAACTCAAAAGGAGGTGACTCACCTTATTTCAACAGCTTTTTCTAATAGCCTTTCAGCTTCATCGAATTGTCCTCTATCTTTTAATAAATTTCCTAAATTGTTCATTGCTTGATCATAATTGGGATTTAATCTGAAATGAAAATTCAAAGCCAAAATTACAATATGTATACAGTGCACTGCCAGTCCCTTTATAACACTATGTTTGGCGTACATAGGAATGGACTGTGTTATAAGTGAATTGTGTTATAGTGGGACAATTTTACAAAGAAATCATAGGAAAATGACTATTCATGGTCATTTTCCAATAATAATTATAATGGGACAATTTTACAAAGAAATTATAGGAAAATGACCATGAATGGTCATTTTCCTATAATAATTTTGTAAAATTCCATGGAAAAAGATCCAATTTTCTAGCTGAACAGATTGGTTTGATTGTCGCTTTGTTGGAAACCCTGAAGAGAGGTTTTGTCACGTCAAGGCCCATATGAATTTGAGCAATATCAATGTAATTAATGCCTTTCTAGGTATTAACAGCTTTGTTAGATAAGAATTATATAAACTTCCTTTATACTTGTCCAAGAACAGGTAAATTGAAATATCTAACTTAACCTAAATGAAATGGGAATATGTGGGACAAATTGAGTGAGGTATTTCCACACCCCTGTCAAATCAACTGCTATTGCCGCTACTGATGTGCATTGTTATGGTTCAGGTGAGTGCCCTGGCTCTACCTGACAATTCATACAGGTCTGATAAATAATATTTAATATGGCCCCTAAAGAAAATATGAAAAGTAAAGATTGTTAACAGTGTAGAAGTGCTTAAGTAAACATTGGTCACAGAGAAGACAATGATATTTTTTCACACAGATAATCTACAACAGCTTTTGATTTGATGCTTTACAACCAACTCTACCAATTTTCATTCATGGTGGGATGTTTTCCAGGGTTGAACCTGAACTAAGCAGAGGATAAAGCATCTTTCTCAAGGACACAATGCAGTGCCTACCGTGAGGCTCTCAATCTCAAATAATACACTCTACCATTGAGTCCCTAAAAGACTTTTGCCAAATTGTCAGTCATATGTATTAAAATGGCTACTTACTCAATAGCTAATCTATATTTTTCTATTGCGTAGTCTGCATTGCCTTTATCAGCATTGAGCTTGCCTATATTATAGTGTACCTACAATTATAAATACAGTGCAATCCCTTTTTTTACACAATTTTGGGGTCCAAAGTAATGGACTGTGTTAAAAAGGCATCACATTATAAAGAGACAATTTTACCATATAATAACTGACCTGTACAAGAAAAATTAAATCTCCATTCTTGCTGTCTTAATCTATTTCATTGCAAATGTACAAGGTAACACATGTGAAAGTTATAAAGCTATATTTTTATTGCAATCATGTGTAACTTATTTTGAACTTTCTGCTTTATCTAAATGTTTTCTTCTTTAGGAGGGAAGCCACTAAGTACAATCTGTCAATTCCACTACTATATGCAAATGGGCATGGATACTGAAGCGAAAAAGTCAAATAATAGTTTGATCAGTTGGCAGACAGTCTGACGATCGGGCGATGGTTGACCGATTGAAAACTTTTGTGGTCTGTGAGGGTTGTTTTCAATGTAACTGCTCCAGTCAGCCAACTTAAACCACATTTTTTGGCTGATCAGCATGAAAAAACCTAGTCAGCCAACTCTCTGTCTTAATGTAACCCAGGTAAAACGGTTTGTAAATATTATCAGCAGACGACAAAAACACAAATCACTGCTAGCAAGGAAAGAGTTAAAATATCATTACTGTTTCAGTGTAAACAATACATATATAAAGATTTTTTTCAATATCTGGATGACAACATAATACAGTAAAACCTCAAAAATTTTATCTCACATTTTTCAAATTACTCACTATTCAAAATAATTTTCGCACACAATGGATTCAGAGAATAGGGTCTATTCATTAACTATTTTAAATATTATCTCTAAAAACATGTTTTGAGTGTGTAAAAGAAATGTCTCCCTTAGAGGGAGACGTTTCTTTTACAAACAAACATATGTTTGATTGAGGGGGGGGGGATGAAAATAATCTTCTTTGAGGGTTATATATACATATGTCTACCTCCCAATATTTCAAACTTTTGATACTTCGAAATAAAATCTCTAGTCCCTAGGACTTTGAATTTACGAGATTCAACTGTAATATGGATGTATGTACATTATGCTTTTGATACTTACCTTAGCATTTAGCGGACAAACTTTTTCACCGGCACTAAACAACTCTATTTCATTGCGCCACTGGGAACTCCTCTGAAAAATGACAAATTCCATATGATGGTGTATCTAGGCTCTGTTAAAGAACCATTAAACATGGGCCTCATTTCCGACTAAGCGAGCTTCAAACCAGTCTCCTCAGCTACAGAGACAGGCTAGAAAATTGAAATTTCACAAGGAAGCGAGCCTTTCAAAAGGCAAATAACAAAGGTGCTGAACAATCTGTGCAGATGTGCAGGCTGGTCTGCGCCTTTGTTGGTCGCAACTCCCACAAAGACAGGTTTTCTCTCGTCGAGGCCCATATGATGGTGTATCTATGTTAAAGAGCCATAAAATATGATAAAGGATAGACTTGCTTTCAGTACATTTTCAAACCAGATTGACTGACTGATTGAATGATTGATTGGTTAATTAATTGATTGATATGAACTTTTTTTTTATCTATATCCATCTATATTTCTATATGGTCTTACTTTTTTTAATATTTATGTATGTTACATATTATACATATTGCCAGAATTCAAATACACAGCATTGTCATCTTATGACTACTTCATAATTTATGAAATATTAGAAAATGTATGCTTTGTTGAAGCAAAGTATAAAGGGGAATAACTCACCTGAATACACCGTAGCACAAACACACACACCAGGAATGTAAGAGCAAACTGTACAAACTGAAACACAAAGATGACTATCTTTATCCTAAGGCCTAAATGAAATATATGTATGGTTCCTGTTGCATACCAACAAAATTTAGGGTAGGTAGGTAGGGAAATTATTAAATTTTGTTATAACATTTAACAAAGAAAATAGTGACAAAATCTGAAAAAGTGCCCATTTTAGGTATTTTTTCTCCAAAGACCATTTTAATGTTTAGAGTAGGGTTAAAATAATTAGGGTAGGTAGACAACAGGAACCACACATACATTTCATCTAAGCCTAAACATTCTGACAAGGTGGAGTTAGAAAATATTATTACCCAACCGTCTATATACGGAGTAATTGTCTATTGTTTGCTATGTCATGAGTCACAGAACTATTGATCACGCAATATTTTTGACTATTGACTGGCACTAGACCATGGCCTGGTTTCCCGCTTCACTGAAAACACAGGCGCGTATTGACATGCGCGACGACCATGCATGTACAGTTCTTTTATGAAAGGCGACATTATGCAACAATGGTGAAAATAAGGCATGGTTTAGCAACTTTAAACTTCAATAACTCCGTTGTTTATGGTTAGAAACATAAAGAGTGGGTACTCGTTTCTTAGTTAGAATGAGCGGAACATTTTGAGACCAAAATTGAGCAGATTTGGTGAAATTTTCTGTTTTGCAACAAAACCGCATCGTCTAACGCAACTCCATTCAAGTAACGCAGCTAAGTATTTCATCAAATGGGTTGGGTAATAAAACAGTTATTTCATGCCTGTTTGTAGTACCCCTCGGTACTGTGGACGACCTGATGCACTATTGCACTCGGCCTTCAGGTTGTCCACGGCACCTTGGGGGTATAGTTTTGACTATACTTCAAACAGGCATGAAATAACTGTATAATATAGACCCTGACATGACTGCTATTTAGAAGCAATCTGGTCCAGGGGTGTAATGATAGTCTAACATGACTATCTTGTAGTAGTGACACAATGTAGGAAGCACCATTGTGATGCATTTACGATTGTCAACTGCCATTGCACTACTGTTGTCATACTAGTGTCTGAAACATATATGCTTGCTTAAAGGTGGGAAATAAAGAATATGGCATCACTGAGGCTTTATTTTCTGCATGTATGTGTAATAAGTTTGTTGGGCATAAACAGAAAAATCAGAACACTGATTAAGTCAAACTAATTTTGCTAAAATGCATGGAATGCAAAAACATATTATTTTATCAACTTATGACATTTTACTTTCTTTCTGTGCACAAATCAAATGAAAGAGCAAAAATCCATCGGTTAAAAACAATGCCAACTAGTAAAATTATAATGATATTAAGAAACATATTGTCCTTACTAGTGACATTGCACCTTTGCTATTGCTATAGCAACATCCAACAGGTTACTATTGCTCCCATTATGCATTTAGCATGTGCATAAATGAAAATTGTATACAATCAATGGAATCATCTAAGATGTGAAAATAGCATTTTTCCATACCATAGGGACTACTCTAAAAGAGTTTGCTCTCTCTGGGAAATAGCATTTTTCCATACCATAGGGACTGCTCTTAAAGGAAAGAATTAGCTCTCTCCAGGAAATAGCAATTTTCCATACCATAGGGAC
This sequence comes from Loripinus fragilis, assembly GCA_964019695.1. Taxonomy (NCBI): domain Eukaryota; kingdom Metazoa; phylum Mollusca; class Bivalvia; order Lucinida; family Lucinidae; genus Loripinus; species Loripinus fragilis. Next base: position 21,094,697 of record OZ026524.1, read on the forward strand.
TGCTCTTAAAGGAAGGAATTTGCTCCCTCCGGGAAATAGCAATTTTCCATACCATAGGGACTGCTCTTAAAGGAAAGAATTTGCTCCTTGACTGGGAGCAAATTCTTCCCTTTAAGAGAAGCCCTTCACTCCCTCTGGGAGCAAATTCTTTCATTTACGAGATGTCCCTATTTTGAAAAGGTATGTAATTGATGAGAATCACAGTTTATTTCAGTAGTCTACCTTCCATGTGCGTAATTATCTCAGCGTTCTGGCTATGCACTTGAATGTGTAATTACATCTCTAATCTGATCTGTGATTCACTTTGCTATTTCATCATAACATCAAATTTTAGTATAACTATGATAAAGTTTCACCCCATTCCCTAGGCAAGACATTTTTTACCGTATCCTTCATCTTTTTACATACTATGTGTGTGTCCATCATAGGTTCATAAACAAAATTTTTGAGTGTAAAATTGTGAATACTTTCTCAGGGTTTATTTTCTGGGGAGATTATGAGAGGTTTGCTCATTTTCATGCCAAAAATCTCATTGAAATTTGCTAAATTGGAGAGAAAATCTCATACTAAAATGAAAATTCCACAAAAGATTTTGCTAAAATTTCTCGCTGAAAATTCAAACTTTCTCGCCAGTTTCGCTGAATGAATCATTCTCTCTCATGATATCATGAGCCAGAATTATCGCTGTTTTCTTATCCATCAGTTACAACATAAAATTTGGGTGCTCTAAAGAACCGTCTCATTGAGACGGTTCTTTTGAGTACCCACAACATATGTTTGGTTGAGAAATGAGAAAATTAAAATTTGATTACACACTCTCATCTTGGGGCCTGGACAATAGCATATACTCTACCCTGCTAAATAAATTAACCCCTAACTTGCCAATAATTTTTGTCCTGAAAATGTTGTCTGCTTATTATATCTGCTACATACATTGTATATTAAAATGTGCCTCAGGTCATAGATCCAGATAAATAAATTTTATGAGCCTAAAATTTAAATTCTTTTCCTACCCATCAATTTAAACATGTGTTTTGGGTGCTCAAAAGAAGTGTCTCAATGAGACGGTTCTTTTGAGTACCCACAACATATGTTTTAAATGAGAAATAAAGAAAATAGTTTTCCAATACGCTATTTTATCTGGAGGCCTGTCAGGTTACTTTGACCACGGAAGCAAACATTATGAACCCTGATCAGCCTGCTCTCTTTGGAGCAGCCCAATCTGTGTCAATATTGTATATATTAAAGTACACAGGCAGATAAATGAGCAGCAAACCATTGTCCTTAATTGCGGGGAGCATGTTAAATACCCTTAGGAGCTAACATCATGAAAAGTTGTACTTTGTAGACAAAACCTTGCCACCATACCTGTGCTTGTTTTGGGAAGGCAACACATATCTGCCGTATTCCTAAGACTATTAACACACAGAAACCAATACTGGATAAGTATAAAATCCTCTCGGCAATCACAAATCCCACACGGAAAAACAAATTACTGGCAGGCAAGAAGGGGACTATCATCCAAGCCAGTGCCATTGTTAAAACTCTGAAATTATGAAATAAGAAATATAATTTAATAATATAGGAAAACTTGTTTAAAACACCACTCAAAAATAGACAAAACAAAGATTTTAATGACAACTGGTAGCTTAATGAAGGTTGAAAGTATTGCAAAATGCTCCCTTTGGAGCATTTTGCAATACTTTTGACCTGCATTAAGCGATCATCAGTCTTGAAAAACATTTTCTGGTCTTTTTGAGAGTAGCTGTTTTACACAGATTTTACTGTAGGAATCAAACATGGTGTTACATGCATTAACCATTGTCACACCACTATTTCTTTTGTCCTGAAAATATTGTCTGCTTTTTACGTCTGCTGCATATATTCAGAAGCACTTTGATTAGATTTTTTTATGGAGGCAAACAATTTGAACCCTCATCAGTCTTGGAGCAGTCTGATGAGGGTCCATATTGTTTGCAATATAGGCTATCTAAGAACATAAGCAGACAAGAGGAACAGACGACAAGTCCTGTCTGGTGGGCTAAGGGTTAAGGTTTTCCAGTTTCCAAGGTTGATGTGATAAGCTAATGGCAAAGCCAGAGGTTTTCAATATCTTCTGAAGGACCCGGAGGAATCAATTCATTGTAAAACACTGATGGCTATCATTGCATAAATTCAAGGAAATATATTTACGTTTTCAAACCTTTATATATTTGCTGTGGTTCAAAACCTCATAGACAAAAGAAATATAGTTGATGGTTGATTAGGCTCAAACGCATGTGCAATGTGCTTCATACAGTTAGTTCATTAATTGGCATAAGTGTCAAATATAGTCTTGATTGAGGGTGAGCCTATTCAAAATTTTCATTTGGGGAGGTTTATTGCCGGATATATGGTCGGAAATTAGGTATTAGGGGGACGTGCGAGCGGAGCCGTAAAACCTGATTTCCGAATGTATATCCGATGAAATACCTCCCCAAATGAAAATTTTGAATATGGTTATCCCCATTCTAATGCACTTCTGCTGTTTCCACTCAAATTATAGCGTTCCAAGCTGCATATAGCCGCACATTATCCAACGAAATGTGACTTAATGACATCAAACTATTTCAGACAGTATATCGCAGGATATAGTGTCGCAAATTTTTGACGTTATCCAATCAGACATCGCGTTACAAAATCATGTGCATTAGAATGTTTTTAATGTTATTTGCGAAAGACTTCCAAATTTACATTAAAAAGTCTTTACCTTTGGTCTCTTGTTATTGGTTTCTTTAAGCATGTAAACAGAAGTCCTCCAGTTACAAGCCAGACTGCAACTCCAGCAATTATCCTGGGATCAGTGTAGGACTCTATGACTGGGACACAGCCCATGGACCAGTCAAAGCACAACCACCAGGGATTCACCAGCAGCCAGGCATTGAGAGAATATAAATAATTATAGTTGAAACCCTGTAAAAAGAAGATTTGAGGCAGTTCATTAGATTTTGGTATTTGTTTGATTTGATTCTTTACGTCCCATCAACAATCTTTCAGTTAAACAGGGACGGGTCTTCTTTGGCTGAACCAGTACTAAGCTAGGATAAATGTGCCTTACTCAAGGACAACAACGCAGTGACGCCGATGGGGATCAAACCTGCAGCCTCTGGGTCTCCAGTCAAGCACTCTACCACTGAGCCCCCTTGAAATTTTGGTATTTACTGTAACGGGAAGCAGTTTAAACTCAGATGAGCCTGGCACCGTTTCATCAGAGCCTTCAATACTGGCATTGGTTACAGATAGGTCCCAGATAAGAGTGCGTAACTGTAAATGATTTTTCTTATTTCTCAACCAAAACATATGTTGTGGGTACTCAAAAGATCCGTCCCAATGAGACGGTTCTTTTAAGCACCCAAAACACATGTTTAAAATGATGGATAAGAAAATAATCAAAATTTTATGCTTAAATAATTTGCTTAACTGGCCCTATGTATAGAAATAGAGAAAGGTTCAGACAGAATAATACAACTCTGGCGAACAAGACAGCTGTGCATGTCTGAATAACTCAAAACACATAAGGATTCGTTGAACTTATGGGTAAGAAAATAATTACAATTTTGCGCTAAACATTTTTGTTTTGTCATTATTTGAATACACTAAATGTAGTCACCCTCATTAAATAAAGCCTTTAATTACTTTCCTACTTTCTTACTTACTTACTTACTCACTTACTTTAGCTGGACATATGAAAAAAATTATATTGTTGCAAATGTTTGAAAAGATCCAACTAGACACTGCATTGCATTCCCAAGTGTATTAATATTATGATTATTTTCATAGTATTCTAGAATATGATTTCTTAATTTGTGCCTGTTTATGGCTTTCCAGAGAAGAAACAGTTAAATGTTAAAGCTTTTGAAAATCTCAATCAAAAGAAAAGAAAATACAGTCCCTTTAAAAAACACCTTGTTATAACATGGATTTTGAATATTACATGTTAATGGTGTGACACACAAAATTTTTTACCATTGAATTCTACAAAGGAATTATAGGAAAATGACCATTGAATGGTCATTTTCCTATAATTCTTTTGTAAAATTGTCCTTTTATCAGAAGATTCACTTGAAACACGGTCAATTCCTTTGGACCCCAAATATAATGTTATAAAGGGATTGCACTATACATACCCTTATTATGGTTCCATTCTGGAAGGAATGTGGATTATCAAATACCATGAAAGTAGGTGGTGCAGAACCCATCACACGCCATCGTATCACTATCAACAACAGCCCTGTTGTTATGAGGAAAATATGACGCTTTATCAACGACAAAACCCATGGCTCTACAGTTGAATTCTACAAGAGAATTTGAAAAATATTTGACAGGAATAGCTATCAAATAAACATAATTTTGTCGTATATTTTGTCTTCAAATGCATAAGTCTACAACAGACTTTTTTAATATGGAATTTACCATTAAATATGGAATTTATCATTAAATAGAATTTACCATTAAATACGAAGATTTACCATTAAATAAGGAATTTACCATTAAATATGGAATTTACCTTTAAATATGGAATTTTCCATTAAAAATATGAAATTTACCATCAAATATGAAAATCACCATTAGGTATGGAATTAACCATTAAATATTGAAATCATCTTTGAATATGGGATTTACCTCTAAATACGGAATTTGCAATTAAATATGGAATATACCATTAAATATGGAATTTACCAATAAATATGGAAATTGCTTTTAAATATGGAATTTACCGTTAAGTAAGGAAATCACTATTAAGTATGAAATTTACCATTAAATATGGAATTTACCATTTAACATGGAAATCATTATTAAGTATGGAATTTACCATTAAATATGGAATTTACTTTCAAATACGAATATACCTATAAATACATAATTTACTTTTAAATATGGAATTTACCTTTAAATACAGAATTTACCATTAAATACAGACTTTACTTTTAAATACGAAATTTACCTTTAAAGAAAAAGATTGAATTTACTTTTATCACCTGAAGTCGTGTCTGGGAGTGTGATAACGTCATTAATAAAAATTGACACTTATACCAAAATCACATGTATGGCAAAAACTTATGTGATCATTTTTAGCAGAACACAGGGATCAATTTTTAGACTTTTAATCACTTGCAAAACATTGCAAAAGAATTCTGAATTCATTAGGAAATGAAGGGTATATACCTTTGAATTGCCATTGGCATGTCCATTAGATGAGCCAGATATTTTGATCTTCCTCAAGCCAAGTAGCTGGAGGGGGTCCACACCACAGACTAGTATAATATCATATGCACTACAAATACCCTGAAATATATAAGCAACCAAATATTCATTAAAAATTTTTTTTTATGCCATCACCATTTTTAATGGAGAGGCAAATAGCTTCATCCGTTGTCTGTTTTAATTTGTTCAGTCCAGTATGCTTTGTCACTCATACAATGGCCCCACTTGGGGACATCTGAGTCAGATTGACACATTTCTAGTTATTTTATGGAAATTACATTTATATACAGCATTATAGAATTACAGTATAGTCCCTTCATAACACATCTCTGTCATTAAAACATGGGTTTCAATATAACATATGGCCATGTTGTGGCTCCCTAATTTTTTACCAAGAAATTTTACAAAGAAATTATAGGGAAATTACCACTTAATTTTCCTAAAATTCCTTTGTAAAACTGTTCCTTTATGAACTTATAGCACAATCCATTGGTAGATCCCAAGTATAGCATTATAAAGGGGATTGAACTGTACTAGGATATGGACAATGTGAAACACTACTACTTCCGGCTTTCATCATAAATGTACAACTGTATGTGTAAAGATGGCACAAGCACGATCATTGAGGGGGTAAATTTTTTGTCACTGTCATGTTTATCTCATGCACTGGGCAATCATGGCCTATAGTGAGAAGTTTTCAGATATATTAGCTTTGGGGAATTGTGAAGTTTATTACACAAAAAAAGCCAATATAGCTTTTGCACTAGCCTAAACCTAGGTCAAAAAAAGGGCCATAACTCAGTCAAAATTTTCGAGATGACCTCTACATTCGAACTTGACCTGTATTTAATGGTGCTTTACCCTTCCGTAAAGTTTAAATGAAATTGATGCATCCCTTCAAAAGTTATTGATCGGACACCACAATTTAGCCAAACTTTAAGTCAAAAAGGGCCATTATAAACTTGTATTTAGTATCCGAGTCGGATGCTTTACTCTTCTGTAAACTTTGAATGAAATTGATGCATCCCCTCAAAAGTTATTGATCGCAAACCAAAAGTGTGACGCCGACAGAGGCATGATTTCTATGTGTCGACCATGCTTGGCAAGCCACACAATTAAATGAACGGCACGACCAAAGAACATAAAGCAACATTGAACCCCAACCCCAAGGAATTTAATTTAAAGTTGCCTTCCACTCCCTGAGGTGCCCCTTTTTCCTGGAAAAGCCCTAATGGTTTATTTGGTACTGAGTAAACATTACAATGACATCATTCAAGATCTTTGTGCATATGACATCCTAAACAACCAGCGATATGGTCATATGCATTTTTTTGTTTCTTTTAATCCCCCCCCCCCCCACTTGGTAAGATAACATGGACAGACTGAAAATTTTTAAACCCAAGCAAATCAAAAGGCTGTTTTCTGAAGACTCATCTTTCTTGCACTATTGCAGCAATATGCACCAAACAGCTAGACAGGTCTACATATAAAATGAGCCAGCGCATGAGATTTCCAACAATGTGGTATGTGCGACCAGCAAAGCCTCAGATCAGCCTGCGCATACGCGCAGTCTGATCAGAGCCTTTGCAAGTCGCTTGAATATTATATGACTGTTAAGCGACTGACTGAACATCTTTTGGAGGCTATAAGCTTCAAAGGAGGCTGCACAGGCTTGTCTGAGTCTACAATTGTCAAAATGCCACATTGTTGGAAATCACATGTCACGGCTCAAATGTTTTCTCAAAAGGTGGTAAATGCTGATAACTCTTTGCACTTTCTGTGCAATAAGACAGATCTGCATATTATTTAACCCTTAAGACGCCATCGAAAATTTGCAGCAGACGGCATTTTAACAAATTATCCCTGCTTTAAGAGACCAAATAAGGCAGCCAATTCACATGAAATATCAAGCCTTATTTTACATGAAAATCAAGAAAAGTTTTGAAAAGTTTGTTGTCTGCTGCATTCATGATTTGTGCTTTAAGGGCTTAGCCAATGCATGACAAAACCAACAGTACAAACTATATTTGGTTGATTTTCTTCTCTACGTCCCAGTCAACGTTTCTCCAGTCATGTCTGGACAGGTCTTCCAGAACAGAACAGAACATTATCTTTATTAATCTCAGGCCACATACATGACATAGAGATACAATACTAAGCAGGGATTAATGTGTCAAATAGTACAAACTATATGCATCTAGTAAAGATTCAGGTCAGCCTGAGCATTTGCCCAGTTACAACAGCTAGAGCCTTCACTATGCACTCAGAACTAATGTTTTCTTTATGCTGAGAGCAAAGAATCTGATCAGTCTGGGTGGATGCACAGGCTGATCTGAATCTTTGCTGGGAAGATACTTTAACAGACCTCTAGGTAAGGGTACGTAACTAAAAATGCTTTTCTTAATTCTCAGCCAAAACATATGTTGTGGGTACTCAAATGAACCATCTTAACAAGACAGTTCTTTTGAGCACCAAAACAAATGTTAAATGTGATCGATAAGAAAATATTCACAATTTTACGCTCAAAATTTTTGCAGGATTAAAAATCAATTTTCTTATTTCTCAACCAAAACATATGTTGTGGGTACTCAAAAGAACGGTCTCAATGAGACAGTTCTTTTGCTCACCCAAAACCAATGTTAAAATTGATGGGTAAGAAAATATTCCCAATTTTACTATCAAAATTGTTGCCTATCTGGACCTATGCTTTATGATATATTTTGTAGGTTTTGCAATGTACTGGCTCATGTGCAATACTTGTGCAGCAATGCAGCCAGTGATTATTCAATCAATCAAACTGCAACTTGGCTGACGTTTGGGAGAAGAGCTTTAGTATCACTTGCACGGAACTTTAATTAAGCCAGAAGTTTGAGTCATGATAAATATTTGGTGACTTTTGGCTATAATAATGCACGAAAGTCATGAAGGTAGACTTTAAAAGTGTGCACAACATAAACCAACATGTGACAAACTTAAATATACCCTGGTGTTAATGGGCTAAATGCATATTTAGGGAGAGCCTAGGAAATTAAGCTTGTTTCAATCCCCACTGAAACCCCGTTTTTTTTTAACTTCTTTTTTGTATAATAATTGATCTCAACAAGGATAGGCCCCAACAGATTCACTAAAATCCCCTTTTTATTTATGTTTTATTTGAGAAAGGCAAATTTGACAAAGCACACAATCAAAAGCTATGAATTGTCTGGTAACCATTTGTAATCTATTTTTAATAAAGCACCCAATTAAAAGCTATGAATTTTATAATCTATTTGAATAAAACCACCAATCAAAAGCTATAAAATCTTATGGTAATCATTTGTAATCTATTTGAATAAAGCACTAAATCAAAAGCTATGAAATCTTATGGTAATCATTTGTAAACAGATTTGAAAAGGCATCTGATCAAAATCTATGAAATCTTATGGTAAACCGTTGTCTATTTGAATAAAGCACCCAATCAGAAAAAGCACCCAATCAAAAGCTATGAAATATTTTGGTAATCTTTTGTAATCTATTTGAATAAAGCACCTAATGAAAAGCTATGAAATCTTATGGTAATCATTTGTAACCAGATTAGAAAAAGCACCCAATCAAAAGCTATGAAATTTTGTGGTAAACATTTGTAATCAGATTTGAAAAAGCACCCAATCAAAAGCTATGAATTTTTTTGGTAATAATTTGTAATCTATTTGAATAAAGCACCCAATCAAAAGCTATGAAACAGCTGCGTGCATTAAGGGGCTTTTTGGCCCCCCTATGAGGCTAAAATATAAAAATTGTTTGTCACCAATATGTTCTTATTAGTTTATTAGAACAATAACCAAAGTGTAAAAGTCTCAATCTACTTTGACTTTTACCGTTGCTTTGGTAACAAAAATGCCCACCAAAATAGGCTAAAAACAGGAAATTGACCTTTTTGGAGTAAAATTGAGAGGTTTGACAGAGAAATTAACATTGAGCACAAGCAAATACCAAAAAGATATTTTAACAGAAGAGGAGAATTACCATGGCACAGAATATATTAAAAGAAATTTTTGGTATTTAGCTGTGCTGATATCTAATTCTTATAAAAAATCGGTCTCCAAAAGCCTTGAATTTGGCCCAAAATAGCAATTTCTCTGTTTTAAGCCTATTTTGTCAGCCATTTTTGTTACCATAGCAATGGTAAAACTTAAATAAATTCCAAAATTTTACACTTCAGATATTCTTCTAATAAACCAATTAAAAGAAATTGGTGAAAATCAATTTTCAGTTTTGGGCTCTATAGGGGGCCAAAATAGCCTCTTAATGCACGTACCCCTTTTGTGGTGATCATTTGTAGATTTGGACATGTTCCCAATCAAAAGCTATGAAATTTTATAGTGATCATTTTTAGTCACATTTGAAAAAGCACTGAATCAAAAGCTATGGAACTTTACAGTCTTCACTTGTTACCAGATTTGATAAAGCACCAAATCATTAGCTAGGAAATTTTACGGTAATCACTTATAACTAGATTCCCAGCAACTGTTTATTGATTACAGAATTCTGCTGCACAAGTTTGGACTTTTTTAAATCCCTAACCATTTTATAAAAGCATTAATATGGTTCATGTCTTATTCTGATGCAATTTGAGAGGTCTGCAAGGATTACAGTCTCAGAATGTGATGCATCTGTGGAATTAAAGGGTCTCTTAACTGTGTCAGAATGTTGGGAAAAGGTCCCTTTGAGTTTATGCTGACAATAAATACCCAATTCAATTCGCAAGATTTCTGAAGAAAAGATGTTTGAAAATGTAGGTGTAAAATGGCCGAATCAAGAGTGCATAATCAAATGTTCATTTTCTTATTTCTCAACCCAAACATATGTTGTGGTTACTCAATGATAAGAAAAGATCACCTTGGATATGTTGCCCATGCTGATAGTTTGCATTTTTTCTGGGGAAGGGGGGTGGGGGGGGGGACAAATATGTTCTTAAAAGGGTATCCCTTGGAAGTAAAGACTGCACCAAAGAACTGAAACTAGAGTGTGTATATTTTCTGGGCCAGACTAGCTAGTTTCTGCCATTTAGGCTTCATCAGTGACCCTTTAATAGTTTCAAAGTTCCACAATGAAACAGTATTTAAGCTACCAGTAGTGATACTATTCAGACTGCTAATGAGGGAACCTCAGAACTGGGTCTTCATTGTGTGGGAGCAGCCTAATATGAGCATACACAAGCTGTTTACCATTCAAAAAAGAGTTCAGTGAATGGAAATTGTGAGTTTGATTGTGATTGCGTCTCTGGATATCCTCTATGTCTTGTACCACATTTAACTGGATCTTTTATGTTTTTTTTCTGTCTTGTGTTTGCTATGCCTTTGTGCCTGTCTGTTTATATGTGCCTTGTGGTCACCAATTGGGAAAGGGCTGACCTCTTGGCTCTCGTTTGTGGTGTCTAACTGTGAGTTTGTCTCTTTCCCATTGGTATCCTTGGTCAGGTGTGATACTTGATTGTATTGATTCTTGATCATTGCACCCTTACTTACTTCTAATAAAGGTCCTGGTAGAATTTCAAATCATGAGGAATGCACAAAAAATTATATTCTGGAAATAGGGAGGTACAACGGAACTAACAACCAGCAACGGTTAGAGTGGCTTTTTATTGAGAAGATCTACATGTTTCGGTATCACAGATACCTTCGTCAGGATAAACAATAATAAGATTTCAGCCCCTGAAGCAAAAAAAAAACGGTTGTGTGTTTGTCACGTGACCTGATTGTTGCAGTTTCTAAAAATAGATGCTTTGAGCTAGCAGACATAACATTTAAAATTATAAGTTACAAGTAAAATTATACTATTTAGACAAAATATGAGCAAATATACAATGCCTATCAAAATTCAATTTAAAACCGCTTTGTATGCATTTTGGCCATCTTTTCCACAAATGCTCTTGAATGCCAGAACCCGATTCAGCAATTACTCAGTCATGAAGAGCATAAGCAAACAAAATACATGTAGTTCCAGATCAGAGGAGCAGTCTGATCATGGACTATTTGTTTGCTCCCCTTGAACCCTTCTGCAAACTTTTTATTAACAACTATAATTAGATTAGTCTAGAGACCAAGAATTTAGTTAAGATTGCGTACCAAAAAAAAAATTCTTATTTCTCAACCAAAACATATGTTGTGGGCACTCTAAAGAACTGTCTCGATGAGACGGTTCTTTTGAGCACCCAAAACATATGTTAAGAAAATATTAAGAATTTTACGCTCAAAAGATGTTGTTTATCTAAACCTATGGATAAGTCTAGGATTCCATTTTAGAAATTTAACAGGTTTTTTGGTGGGGATTTTTCAAGTGTTAAAAGTGGGTGGGCCGTTTTTTAGAGGGCATTTTATTAGACTAGATATGGCAATCTGCCTAACACAGAAGTCTTTATATTAAAGCTCATTTTAAATTTTGATTATGTCTCAAGACACTACTTTATGGCAACCAAACTTTTATATGAAAATAAAATGCTGCATAAAACATCATGGAGAGTAGTTTTATTTCTGCCTTGCATAAATAATTACCCTTTATTTCATACCTAAAAATTACAGCAGACGACATTTTCAAATTTTGTTGCTTTTTAAAGAAACCAAATTTGGTATATATCCTGCAGCAGACAATTCACGTGAAAAAACTTCTCTGAAAATAAAAAATGGGAAAGATGTACTTTTAACCTTTATCATGTCAATCATGACAATTGTCGTTTTCTCTCTCATCAGCATATGTACGTTATACTTTGGTAGCCTTTATTGCAAACAATATGAACCAAGATCAGGCTGCTCCTTTAGGAGCATTCTGATCAGGGTTCTTTGTGCTTGATGCTGTTGTAAAATGTTTCTGTAGTGTATTCGATTATATACAGCAGATGTTTGTTTGATTTTATTCTTTACGTCCCAGTCAACAATTTTTCATGTATGTCAAGATGGGTCTTCCTGGGTTGAACCAGTACTAAGCAAGGTTAAATGTGTCGTGCTCAAGGACACAAGACAGTGAAGCCGGTGAGGCTCGAACCAGCAGCCCCTCGGTCTTGAGTCAAGCACTCTACCACTGAGCCACTGTGCTCCTGACAAAGCAGATGGGTCATTCTTAGCTAAACTGCAACAAAATGTGACATCTATGTCAATAATTAAATATGACTTTTGAGCAATGAAATATAGTTCAGAGGAAGGTTTTATTAGTGTATTTTACATTTTTAGCCATAAAAAGATAGTTTATTGCTTGTTTTTCTTAAAAATAGCTTTTTTTTGCCGACACCCTGCTTGTTATGGACGTAACATTGACAATAGTTAAATCCAAATACACTCATTATTTGTAACAATAGAGAACATAGAAATTCAGCTATGTTGAGAGTAAACATGTTCATATTTACCTTGATTTAAAAAATATGAATTTCACCAACATCAGCCTGGAAAAACTAAATTGTATTTATGTTTCGGACGACGTAACTGGTGGAGTTGAACTTTAGAATTTCTACTGAAGAGGCAGTGTTAAATATTTCCTGCTGCTAATTGCTTATAATCTGTTTTCACTGATGAAGCAACAACAACAAAATGTTCTTTTGCCAACAGATTAACTGCAACAAATGATTAAGACCTATATTTGTAGCGGATGTTACTCTTGACTTTTGACATGTAACATCCACAACTGTATAGGAAATTTCAATGTATCATTACAAATTTAATCAAATTTCTGCAATGTTCAATCATTACAAACCATTATAAGTGTTGAATTAAAATATACAATATCTGTTTTATAATGAATGTATTTACAGGAAGCTATATATGGGAGAAAACCATATTTTTTGCAAATATTCCCGCCGAGGGTCATATGTTTCTAGGATGAAATCATCACTATTCTGCACTAAATGACTGGGATTCGGTTTTATTATTGTTGTATTTCCTATCGTTATGGATTTATCAATTAAGGCTAAACGCTGCTTTGATTTTTTTATTTCAAATTCTCACTTTAGCTATCTTTTATCTACAATACATGTTATGGATGTTACCATTGACTATCTGACATGTACAGAATATGTCAAGTTACGTCCGCAACAGTTTTTTGGCATTACACTTTACTGGGTAGTGTAATTCTAACTTTTCCAACATTTTTCACTGGGACTGTTTTTATAACTATTTCTGGATTTCAAATAATTGCAGAGCTTAAGTGAGATTAAAAGTTGAAGTACAAAACTGCTATGATGTCAACATGTAGCGTCCACTCAATGAAAGTATGTCAATATAACATCCATTTCCATGTCAATAATAACATACGTAACAATGACAAAAACTGACTATTTAATCAAAACTGTAAATTTTAGGCATCAACCACTCTCAAATGAATGCAGAACAAAAGCATATGATTAGATTTGTAAATACATGGGGCTAATATGTATGCTATTTCTTGTGTAAATAGAGCACAAGAATGGACGTAACATGTATCGTAAATTACAATGTCAAATGATCGCGTCCGTTCATTTAATGCATAAAATCAGGGATAATTGGCCTTCAAAGGCAGTAATGTTCTAATAAAAAAAGCATAATGTAGACTTCTACTGTTTTATTAAGTTAGCATGCTCAAATACATTCTAGGAACATCTGATAGGAACCTGTTGCGGACGCAACTATGCCAAAACATTTGACAATTAACAAATTCAAACCGATATTGTGCATTACTAGTTGACACATTGGACACAGTGTATGCACTTATACCCATTTATCTTGTATTCATGCTAATTTCAATTACCAGACATATCCTGAGAACATTTGTTGCAGACATAACTTTTTGACAGATATACGACTTGGTCCCAAAAAACTTTTCCACATTTTTAACAAGACCATTTGTGGAATATACAGGTTTATATTCAGCTGTCTTTGTCTTCATTTCCTATTATTCATGCTCTCTAACCATATTTTTTCTAGAAAAAATACCAGTGCAAATTTGACTGAGTGAGTTACGTCCGTAACGACTTTTTCATGGAATCCGTATTCCAGCTAACAATTACACAAAAGCAACAAATTTTACCAAATATGACAGTTTGTTTATTGTATAATTGATTTATCATCCCATTTCAGAACTGAATGGTAAAAATTTACACTTTTTTTCAGACCAAAGTTTGTGACCTAAATTTGTCACAAAAAACGTCCGTTTTTTTCAATAATTTTGATCATATTTTTATTGAAAAACATATCTTTTTAGCAAGTTTTTAATTGAAATTGTCTTTACTATGTCTTTAATCCTATCTGAATCCATAGAGCCATTTTCAGCTTGACTCATGAAGTCGGTTTGCTAAATATTTGATGTCAAAGTTACCAACACTCACTGTTGCAGTTTAGCTAAGAATGACCCAGATGTAAAAAGCAGATGACATTTTCCGGTAATTATATTGGTAGGATAAGGGTTGATAATTACCGTGAGCTCTTGAATATGATTTACTGTCTTTGAATATTGATAGCCATAATAGCTACACCTTCAACTATTTCAATATGTATCCCTGCTCTTAGTTAGTGTCGATGCTTTACCTCCCACTCAACAATTTTTCAGTCATGTCAAGACAATTTTCTGTCTTCCAGGGTTGAGACAGTACTATATAAGTAGGGGATATAGTGTCTTTCTCAAGGACACAACACAGTGCCTTCAATGTGAGTCTCGGACAAGCGACCCCCCTGATCTCAAGTCTAGCACTCTACCACTGAGCCACTGCACTTATCCTTGCTTTAACTTATCAATGTTAGACTTGATATTTCATGTGAATCATATGACATCAGACAATTCAAATGTAATGTCAAGCCTTATTTTCCCTGAAAATCAGAAGAGATATCACAAAACTTGTCCTCTGGTGCAGTCATGAATGGTGCTTGAAGATTTAACTATTAGAAAGCCAAATTTTGAAACTAGTCTCTTGAAGGTGGGTAACCCTACCTGACAAATCATAGTTTTGTTGAAACTGCCTTGATTTTGTGATATTTAACCATGACAAATGTCTCCTACTTGCTCATCTTTGATTTGATACATAACAAAGGTGTAAGCTTCCTTGCTGAGGCTTGCATAAAAGGGTTGTGCTAGGAAGATAGAGTAAGGCAGATAAGTATCTGTTAAAAGATATTGTTATGTTGCAATAATAGCTCTACAGAAATAATGTTGTCTGTTTCAAATAAGCGACATTAAATAATGCTTCTTTATCTTATTTTCATCTTTATTTGATTTTATTCTTTACGTCCCAGTAAACAATTTTTCAGTTATGTTGGGATGGGTTTTCCTGGGTTCAACCAGTACTATTGCCCCTATTCGACACAGACCACAAATCCCCCGAATCACCAAGAATCGATAAATGTTAGAATTCGGCTGGATTAGTGGAGATTTGTAAATTTTTCAACCAATTCTTGATGCTCTATGATTCAGTTACAAAACAGGTAAGAAACATATACGAATATTGGCGGGATTGGGCTGAATTCCGCCTGAGTCACCACGATACTGTGCCGAATTCACTGCGATGTGCAATACCATATTGAGAAATACTGCAATAAGTTAAGGAATCGATCACGATTTAGTTAAGATTACGCCGAATGCAGCACGAATTGGGCATGAATTAACAGGAATCCGCAGCAATTTGTGACGATTGGTGAGGTTTGCTCTCACTATAGTTAAAAAAAGACCCATCCATGCTTCAGGGGCTTCAGTTTCAAAATGACTTTTCCTCATAAAGCTGCTGCAGAATTTATCTTGCAACTTGAGTGTTGAAAACAGTTACTTATATAGCTAGAAGAAAAAAACTACGTTAAACTCGAGAGGCCCTTGCCCTGACTTTTAACTTGAAAAATATGGTAGTTCGCCATTGGCAAAATCACCAGCCAGGAGCTACTGACTGATCCTGATTGTGCTCCAGAACCTGCCAAATCTGTTTCAACTTCTAGGACTGGCTCACATGCGCGTGACAGGATAGTAACTCTAAGGGAAAACGCTTCTACTATCTCTTCTATGGTTTTATTGCTTGTCTTTATCTCCTGATCCCCAACGAATGAGCTAAGAGTAGCTACGAATGCCCAAGAACACCTCAGAATCGATTACGATTCAGTTACAATGTCCAAGAATGCATTAGGAATTAGCTACAAATCAAGCACGATTTTTCGAATTGGGGAATTCATGGCCAAAGTTTTGAACAGTTAAAAACTTTTGAGTTCCCAATAGACCTACGAATTGCAAGAACTGACTACGGACTCAGTGCCATTCAATTACCATCTTCAGGAACTGAGTATGTTTCAGCCACGAATCCAAATATTTGTCAATTCGTGGCAATTTTTTGGATTCGGGGCCTGTGCGGAATAGGAATGTAAGCAAGGATTACTGTATCTTGCTCATGGACACAAAACTGTGATGTCGGTGAGGCTTGAACCCGCAATCCCTCGATCTCGAGACGAGCACTCCTCCACTGAGCCACTGCGCTCCCTGATGATTATTTTTGGAAGCCTGTATTGCAAACAATATGGACTGACTTGCTCTAACATTTTGCTTTTTTTGTGTTTTTCCACACTAAATAAGGCTTGACATTTCATGCTTAACATGTTATTTGCACCAAAAATTAAAATTAGCCGCGGCATGAGATTTCCAACAATTTGACATTTTGGCAGGTGTAGACTCAAGACGAGCCCGTGCAGCCTCCTTTTAAGCTTAGAAACTCCAAATGGTGTTCCGTCAGTAGCTGTACAATCATAGAATACTCAAGAGACTAGCAAAGGTTCTGATCAGACTGCGCGTATGCGCAGGCTGATCTGAGGCTTTGCTGGTCGCACATACCACATTGTTGGAAATCTCATGCACTGGCTCATTATGGATATTGCATGTTGATGTGATTGGCCTTTTAAAGGTTATAAAAAAAAAAATCTTCCAATATTATATTAATATGACACGGGCCATTGGTCACTTTAATGGACACATCAGAATTTTATGCACTAACAAGTTTCTCTCACACTAACAAAGGTAATACTGTCAGTACACAGAGTACATGGAAACTAAATATGAAATAGTGAATGGCTGACTTTGTGTGTTCAATGATCCATGATGTGTTCAATGATCCATGACGTGAGATAAAAATGTTTTTTTTTATCTTCTTCCCACCACACTATTTAGGGGGCAATAAAAAGTTGTACATTATAGAGCTGATGAACTGGGATCAATTAACCCTTATACACATAGACGGATGGCTGAGAATGGGTTTGCTCCCCCCCCCCTCCCCCCACAGGGAATTTTGCAGACATATCCTATCTTGTAGAGAACTGAAAGCCAAGTCTTTTAAGAAATGTTTGCACTCTGTGCATTGGGGCGTTAGTCTGTAAGAGCCTGTAACATATGTTACTTTATCAAATTAAGAAAAAGTAAATTGAAAGTTTAAGCTTAAAATTAAAGACATTAAAATATTTATTTTTAAAAATCATTCATATAGTCTGCATACTGGATATCGCAACTACGTATGACAGCCATTTGAACAAAATTGCGGCTTCCTAAGGTGTCATATGCGTTACATAAATCAGATAACCCATTAAAATTTGCAAGTGTGGCTAACATCATTTACATTCACAATCTCTCTGTGTGTTTTGCAAAATGTTTTAACCATGTCTGACTAGCTTATGCAATTGGCTAACAGAAAAATTAAAAGTTTGTTTCCCTAGCTTAAATAATTTTTCTGGAATAAGCAATTAAACAACCCAACCCCTACCCAGTTTTAAGGTGAAATTTTTGGTATTAAAACTAAAATAAAAATAGTTAAAAAATATTTGCAGTTGATGAATATGTTTCATTGTTTGGGATTTATTTGCTTATATGAAAAGACTTATAAATCTGCAAGTTTGTTGCAAAATTTTTAATATCAGAGGCTGCAACATATGTTACCTGATGTAATTAATGGGCAAGCTCATTGTCTTTACATAAGATATGCCTAAAAATGTTTTAATCTCCTAGAGGGAATTTTGCAGACATATTCCTTCTTATAGTACAACTCAAGCTGCATTGAATAAGGGATGATTGCACTCTCTAAGTTGGGCGTTAGTCTGAAACAGCATGTTACATGCGTTACTATATCAAATAAAGGAAATGTAGTTTGAAAGCTTGAGCTGAATTTGCGAAAAAACTGGCAGCTGCTGGATATCTTACATTGTTTAAGGATTTTAAGCTGACTCGTATGATAAAGACTTATAGATCTGCTAGTTGTCACCAAGTTTTAAGGATCAGAGAGCGTTACATATGTTAGCGTGATAAGTAAAATCATCAAACAGTATTTTGACATCAAGCTGAGTAAGGGCCTGCTCCATCCTAATCCCCTTTGGAATTCTGCAGACATATTAAATCTTATGTAACCATTCAAGGTGCATTTAATAAGAAATGTTTGCACTCTGTAAGTCGGGGCGTTAGCCTGTAGCAGCTTGTTACATATTTTACTATATCAATTTGAGAATAAGAAATTTGAATGTATGAGCTACAGAAAGAAGACATTAAAATTATCTAATAAATTGACATTCCTATAGTCTGCATAGTGGATGTCTTTACTACATATGGAGGCTGTTTAATATTAATACGGCTAACTGTGGTGTTATGTGCGTTACATGAACCTAATTATAATTTAAAAGCTATAATTGTGGCTATCGTCATTTAGTTAAACAACTACTATGACTTGGTTTCAAACTGTTTTATTAGATTTTACAAACATATACTCAATTGATGAATAGGAAAAACCAAGTTTGCTTTTCTATCTTAAATATATTGTCTTATAGGAGCTAATACACAGCCCTACTCCCAGTTATACAGAGAAGCAAATTTTGTTATTACCGTTTAAGTAAAACACATGAAAGTGATTGCAGCGTGTGGATATTTTACATTTTCTTAGTCTGTCTTGCTCATATATCTGCAAGATGTCATTAAGTTTAAGATCAGGACACTTAATGTGTACTTATAAGTCTTTGGTGCCAAAACACTAGAAATTATATTCATTTCTGATTATCAAGCCCATGGACTGTTGTTACAGATGTTATCAATGACCTTTTGGACACATTTCCTAATACTGTGCAAATAATGCTAAATATAGAGCCACAAATAGAAAAGATAATTTTACATTTGTACAAGACAATACAATAAATGATATGGTCCAAACTAATTCTCATCTATTTACCACTCATGTTATTTAGTCCTTGTCTGCTTCTGTGGTAATCATTATTATCACACGCCTCCTTGTAACTAGTAGAATCATCACACAATATTTCAATCATTTACTGTTATACAATTTTACCACCAGTCCACTCAAAATTGATGAGCCATTATCAACTTTCCAATTTTGCCATTCATGGTTTGGAACATTCAGAAACTGATATGAATTCCTAATAGTTAGCTCTTTGAGTATGTGTTTCAAGTAGGAGAAAGACTTAAGCTTTACAAGGAGAAAAACTATGCCATTAAAAGCAATGAGTACCTGGACTGATGTATTTCTGTGATAAAGAATCATATCTTACCTGGTTAACTTTAATAATTGTAGCCTTTCCATATATACAACAAACATATTTTCATCCAATAATGTCTCTGCACTTATTATCTTTCCCCAAGCATTCAAAAACTTATTTGAAGTCTTAGTACTTCTGAAGTGCTGAAACCGAGGTAGCTCTTTCCCTTCAGATAAACGAACTAGATGTATCACAGCAGATAAAGCAATGAAATGCAGGATGAACAGAGCGCAAATTAGACCCTTTCAATTCAATGATTCACTAAGTTTCTAAGATAAGAGCGCTTATCAAAGGATTTAACGTGTATAACTCGTCATAATAAATGAGCAAGGGCATTGTCGTGACATCCTTTTTGATTACACAGTCAGAGGCAAGTGTTTTCAATTTCTTTTTTTTTCAAAGTATCATGAAATGAGGCACCTTATCAACTTGTTTACTCTGTATAAATCTTTCATAGAGCATAATATAGAACTACTGGTTGTCCTTTTCTACCCATAGTCCACTTTCCTTCTTTTGAATGCAACAGCTAATGATATGGCTGCAAAACTAAGAAATCATAGACTTTACATTATTTTAAGGCTTGCTTCAATGTACTGACATAAAAAAAAACAGCTGCAAACATAATTGATGGCAATGTCCAACTTCATATTCTTTCTCTTATACCAGATAACTTTCAATGTGTAACAGAAATTGTTTCAGACGGTCTGCCAAAACCATCAAGAGTCAACATTGTAACTAAAGAAAACTTATAAAGTTCTTTGGGCGCAGCAAAATACTATTGATCTAAAGCCTGAGGACTTAAGCACCAAAGGACTGGATAGGTTCCATGGCAAATGATGCAAAAAAAGCAGCCTATCAAATTTCTGTTTGACCAATGTCAGAAATCTTAAAGTATTCTTAGAGGTACACGGCAGAGACATAGCTTTTGCAAAATCAGAGCAAAGTTATCATTTGACTAGCAGGGATGCAAAGGCAGCTGCAGTAAGATTGCTCTTACCACTTCACAGGAAGAGACATATACCACAGTCATACTCCATTGTATGCATATATGTGAAATGGCATTAAACCCATATTTAATCAGGTGTTTGATCCCGGGTCACTGACATGCTGTTTCTGCTTTTGAAGAATGCTAAGGATTCAAGTTATAGCTGAGTCAATTTGTTTCATGCTGGCACTGGCCACACATACATAGAAGATTAAGTCTTTTGATAGCAAAAGAGGAGGATCACAGGAAATGCTTATAAGTGATGTTTGTCCAATTACCAATTTTAAAAAGTAATCTTAATTAATGTAACGCATATAACACCATAGGAAGCTGTATATTTGTTAAAAAACACTTTCTTATGTATCAAAGGTATTCAGCATGCAAACTACATGAATAATTCAAATAAAAAGATAGTTTTATGTCTTTTTTCTGTTTCTCAGACTTTCAATTAATTTATTCTTAAATTGATATGGTAACATACGTATCATACCATTGCAGGCCAACCCCCTTGTAAATAGAGTGCAAACATCTCTTATTTGATACAGCTTGAATTGTTCTTTAAGGTAGGATATGTCTGCACAATTCCCAAAGGGGTGGAGAGGAACAGGATTGTACTCAGTTTGCAGTCCTAATACTATGCCATGATTCTACTGGTTGTGATAAATTGGGTGATTATTTTGCCATAGAAGCAGACATAATGATAGACATTGTAAGGGTGACTTGAATAAAGATTGTTTTTGAATATATTTTTAATAGTAATATTTGTTAAATTGTGTCATTTAAATGAGAACTATTATTTTCTATCTATATGTCTATATATTTTAATATTATAGGCATTAGGAAATATGTGATTAAAAAGATTATATATAACATCTGTAACACAATTCCATGGGCTTGTTATCAGCAATGACTGTAATAACTAAAAATAAGGCACCAGAGGCTAGAGATTAATAGGAAAACATGTGAAAATAGTATTTTTTCTGAAATACCATCTCTTACTTCCAAGACAATTTCCTTGCTCATTCATTATGCCATGTAACATACGTTACATACTTTAATAAGTGCTCTGATCCTGATTTCAAACTTGCAAATGTATGATTCTATATTGCATTAGCAAGACAGTGCCAAAAATGTAAGATGTGCACGAGCGTCAAATATTTTCATATATTTTTCTTCAATAATAGATACCAAAATTGGATACTTAAAATTGGGGGTAGGGTTGTTTAATAGCTCATATAAAACAATGTATTTGAGATAGAAAAGCAAACTTTGTTTTTTCTATTAGTCGAATGAGTATTTTAGTAAACTAAAATTAAAAACACTTGTAAAAATGGACAAATCGTCTGTAAAATTAAGTGATGTTAGACACAATTTCAACTTTCAAAGGGAAATTTAATCTATGTAATGCATATAACACCATTGAAGGCTGTAATTTTGTTTAAAATGCTGCTTTTATGTAGCTTAGGCATCCAGCTTGCATACTACATAAGAAATTTGAATAATTAGATGGTTTAATGTCTTCTTTCTGTAGCTCAAACTTTCATATTGATCTTTTCCTTCGTTTGTTACAGTAACATATGTAACAGGCTGTCAGAGACAAACGCCCCGGAGCACAGAATGCAAACATCTCTTAAAAGATGCGGCTTGAAATTTTCTTCAAGATAGGATATGTCTGCAAAATTCCCTAGGGGGGGGGGGGGAGCAGGACCTAATACAACTCTAAGTCTAACAGGGATCAAACTTGCTTTTTCATGCTTTAACATTCTCAAGGTCCCGAGATTAAGGCTAAAAAAACAAGTGTTTCTCAGGCCACCTTTTTGAAAAACAGATTTGCATATTCTTTCCTTTAATAGTAGCCCCCTTTTTAGATGTGGATCATCTATTCTGAAACATAGTCCACCATTCAAATGTTGGTTTTTTGACTATACAGATACCAACATACTAAGACTGTGTGTCCATTAATTGCTTCTGGTGTAATTGCATTAAACAATTTGGCGATTTTTGCTTTTACTGCCAAAATACCCGCCAAATATAAGTGTAATTTACAAGAGAATACTTACTATAACAGTAATACCTTGTTCTTTACAAAATACAGAGAGAAAACATAGGAGCATACTCCCCAACATATATGAGACAGAGAACGATGACGGTCGGAATATTATCAACTTGTTATCTTCTTCATGCAGCTCTGAAAGAGAATTGAGCCATTGCATGAGATTTCCAACAACGTGGTTTGTGCGATCAGCAAAGGCTCAGACCAGACTGCGTATACGTGCAATCTGATCAGAGCCTTTGCTAGTCACTTAAATATTATATTCTGTTAAGCTACTGACCGAACATCAACCTAAAAGGAGGGTGCACAGGCTCCTCTGAGTCTACAATTGTCAAAATGCCACATTGTTGGAAATCACATGTCGAGGCTAATCAATATGGGCCTCAACATGAGAAAACATGTCTTTGGGGTTTCAGACCCCAGCCCGCAAAGCTACAGAGACTTGTTAGAATATTGTAATTTTGCATGCATCCAGTAGCTATTATACTTTCCAGATAGTGAATAGCAAAGGAGCTGATCAGACTGCGCCAATGCACAGGTTAGTCTAGGCCTTTGTTGTTCGCACGTCGAGGCCCATATAGTATAAAAGAAGCAACAAAGATGTATATACTGGCGCAGAAAAATCTTGATATATCCCCCTTTTGCTTGATAACTTTTAATAAAACTTAATCTAATGACAAAAACTAAATCTAGTAAATAGTTTTTAAGGATAAATCTCTTTAATGTAAGAAAGAATTAATTTAATTTAAGAAAGAATCAATTCAATGTAAGAAAGTATTAATTTAATTTAAGGAAGATTCCATTCAATGTAAGAAAGAATTAATTTAATTTAAGAAAGAATCAATTAAATGTAAGAAAGAATTAATTTAATTTAAGAAAGAATCCATTCAATGTAAGAAAGTATTAATTTAATTTAAGGAAGAGTCGATTCAATGTAAGAAAGAATTAATTTAATTTAAGGAAGAATCAATTCAACGTAAGAAAGAATTAATTTAATTTAAGAAAGAATCAATTCAATGTAAGAAAGTATTAATTTAAGAATGAATCAATTCAATGTAAGAAAGTATTAATTTAATTTAAGAAAGAGTCGATTCAATGTAAGAAAGAATTAATTTAATGTCTTGTGTCCAGATATGCTAAATTAGCAGAAAAAAAAATAAGGAAAAATGAATAAAATGTAACAAAGTATTAATTTAAGGAAGAATCTATTTAGAATAAGAACATAGCAATTGAATGTCAAAAAGCATAAATTTTGTGTGTATGTCCAGAAAAGGCAAAATTTTTGATTGTAAAATTGTAATTGTTTTCTTACCCATCAGTTTAATTATGCGTTTTGGGTGCTCAAAAGAACTATCTCATTGAGAGAATTCTTTTGAGTACCCACAACATATATTTTGGTTGAGAAATTAGAAAAATAATTTTCAAAAACACTCTATTTACTGGAGCCCTTAAAAAGAGTTACATATGAAGAAAGATAGGGACCACACAGTCATTGTTTTCATGCATTAACATTTGCCGGATCCAGAGGAAGATGTTTGAACACAAGGCCAATAAGCCAAGTACAGTAAAACCTGTCTTAAGCGGTCACTCAAAAAGAAGACCAAAATTCGCTTTCAAGGCAGATTATTTCTTAATGCAGGTTAAAAGTATTGCAGAATGCTCCAATAGAGCATTCTGCAATACTTTCGACCTTCATTTAGCTACAATTTGTCTTTAAGAAGTTTGTTTTGTTTATTTTTGAGTGGCCACTTAAGACAGGTTTTACTGTATCAAACATCTCCCTAGGGACCCGGCAAATGCAGTTGTAAACTTTTGAATGCCATTAGCTTGTCAAAACATAACCGGGCACAGCATTTTTGTGAACAAAAGCTTTGACAAAATGATCAGTCTGTGTTGCAACGATTTTCGAGTATTAAACGACTTGGGGCTTATTTTATGGGTTGTCCAGTTAACACACATGTTCAAACAGCAGGTGGTTGTCAGGGATTGGAACATGGGTTTTCAAGTCCTTTCCTCCCTATCAACAGGGTTCCATATTAGGCCCCATTCCCTTTTCACAATTTCCAAAAAAAAATCCTATCTCAAGATAAAAAAAATCTCACCATGCTGTAACTTTGACACACTCGGATGGACCGTTATGCTATATTTACACCAAATGTCATCAGAACTCCCGGTTAGAAATGTCACACAATACTAAATATTATTTTTTTAAAAATCTGAAAGACTGACTTGAAAGGTTTAAGTCGATAGCATCATTTTGTACCACTCCCTCGGCTCTCACTGAAGGAGGCGATAACAATGATCCCCAATCTGTTAGCATTGATAGTAGACCTACTTTGTGCTTGAGTGAAGCTGAAAGTACATGTCAGTCTAGTAACACGACGTCATCTGAGACTATTGCCAATGCGTCAAATGATTATGTAGAACCACCATCTAAATCAGCAACAGCAAGTAGTGATCTAAGTTCAGATGATGATGCTTTTGAAATTGAAACTATGAAATTGTTCCAAAAAAATTGACAACAGGACATTTGATCTTACAAAGTATCAAAAATGTCATATTACAACCCCAGTAAAGATGGTTACATTTGTAAGTTTTGTGAATTATTCTAAAAAAAAATGTCCCAAAATGACGCATATTTTTTCCCAATTCATGCCAGGGGCCTTTCCCCAAAATAGCTAGAAAAGGCCCTGGACTGCAGCTTGCTCTAAGAAATTTCCTATAAAAGGACCACTCTGTGGGATTTGAAAGAAAAAAATGTAAAAACTTTTTCCGACCGACGACTGTGTTTTTTTTCAAGGGTCATCAGAAACACAGGTCTTTTTTTGGCCTTATGTAGAACCACCATCTAAATCAGCAACAGCAAGTAACATTCTAAGTAAAAAAATAAATCATGCACATGTTAAGTGTTATTTGTTACTGTAACACTTCTAAAAAATTCCCCAAATGTCCCAAAATGCTGCATACTTTTTCACAATTCAAGCCAGAGGCCTTTTCCCAAAATATTATAAGGCCTGATTTTCATTCATTAGAAAATGGCTTCAAACAGCTATGCCCATAAATATATACGCAAGAAAATCAATTTAACAGAAGTAAGATAAATTTTACATAAGGAAGAATCAATTTACTGTAAGGAAGAATCTATTTAATGTAAAGATGCATTAGTTAAATGCCATTAACCCTTATAGCGCCAATGGCAACAAAAGTCGTCTGCTTTTCTCGTCTGCTGAAATGTTTAAGAAGCCTCTATGACAAACGGTGTGGACCCAGATCAGATAGCTCCTATAGGAGCAGTCTGTTCTGGGTCCTATAGGAGCAGTCTGTTCTGGGTCCACGCTGTTTGTTTCAATACTTAATTCGTCAGTAATTATTTGCAATTATTTGCTGCAGACGACTTCAGCAGACAACATTTTCAGATGCATTTTTTTTCTTGGCGCTGTAAGGGTTAAATCAAAAATCAGATAAAATCAGTCTCAAAAACCTTACCTTGGGCACATGATTTGCTATAGAGCAGAAAGGATGATAAAAACAGAAGAGCACATAACAAGTCTGCACGACCGACCACTCCAGACACCTGAAACAGATACAGAAGACTGTGTTTAATACCTTTTATCACATGACATCTTGTCTGGGAGTAAAATTAAATGCCATGCAATAAAATAGATAAACCACTAGTGGTTTACAGATTAGTGTGTAACATAATGACATCCATTATAACGTTGCGTAAACGATGACAAAATCTTGACTTTTCACGCCAAAAAATGTGCTTTTTAATTAATTTTAGTGTCATGTGATAAATAGTATATACTATCTAATATTCATGCTCCTGTATTATTGAATTTATTCAACTTGATGCAAAAAGAGATAAAATGCTCTGCAAGCCTCGCATTTTATCTTTTTTCCCCATACTTGTTTAATAAATTTAAGAAAACCTAAGCAATCATGTAAGATCCACTAAGACTTTCATCTAATATCACTTATCAAGGACAAAGCCTCCATGATGAGCCTGTATTATTGAATTTATTAAACAAGTTGAGGAAGAGAGATATTTTTAGTGAAAGGCTTGTCAAGCACTTAATCGCTTTTTTGCAATGAGATTAATAAATTCATTAATACAGGAGCATAAATGTTAGATTCTATTTATCATATGCCATTAATATTACTTTGAAATAGCAGTTTGGTGTGAAAATGTTTTTAAACGATTTTAAACATGTATATACAATTTTGTTATAACATACCGTAACCAAATATGTAAACCACTAGTAGTTCATCCATTTTAGTTCACGGTGGTATATCACTCCTTGACATGACGTCATGTGATAAAGATACTTTATCTTAAGGACAGCAACATTTTCAAAAAATCACTTTCAAACAGCGGTCTTTTGAACTTGTCTTTTAAATATCATATTAAGTTTAAACATTGCTGACATTTGGCTGTTTTAGACAGGGTTCCCACAGAAATTCAAAAACACAATTCCATGATTTTTCCATGATTTTCCATGATCATGTAATTTCCATGACTACTTCATGCACAGCATCCAACCTCCCCTTTTAGCAGCAACTTCACCACACTGAGCATAAATGAGGAATGCAGCAACAATTGCATGCTTGTTGACCATGCATACATTTTGAAATAATCAAAACTCGAAACCACCAGTAGCCAGATAACTAGCTGTCGGACACACAAGTGTCGACAGCTAGTTTTCTGGCAACTGGTGGCTTCATCAAATTTTTTCACAAAATTCCATGATTTTTCCATGATTATTCAGTTTTTTTCAAATTCCATGACTTTTCCATGCATGGAACTTTTTTAGGGATTTTCCAGGTTTTCCATGATTTCCAGAGAGTGTAGGAACCATGTTTAGTAAATCTTTGAGATGATGCCATCAAATGGCTACAATGACCCCAACTCGAACTAAATTAATCTTTTTGGGCACAGTAGGGTAACTGGAAACTTTTTTCGCTAACTGATAAAAAACGAACATACAGATGGACAGACAAACAGACAGACAGACAGACAGGAGAGTTGTCCTACTTATATGAGACATTTCTTCATCAAAATGTTTCCACCTAACTATTCTGTATAGTTTGAGATATGCTTCAAAATGGGGGAGGTACCTCTTTTTATATTTTTGGCCTCAGCTTAAAGCCTAGAAGGTTATATTTTTGCAGGCACAATGCCTAAATCTTATCAGTGTTCATCTAATCAAAATATTCCAAGCAGCTTCTGAGTTATAGAGTTTTTCCCTAACTGATAGCTGATAGACGCACGGAGGAATGGAGAAACTGCCCAATTTACAGGTCATGCAATATGGCATTCATAAACAATAGAATTAGAGCCTAGTTTAATTTGAGCTACAGAAATTCATATCATCATGCCTCCAGATAAGAGTCCATAATCAAATGATATTCTTATTTCTCAACCAAAATGTATATTGTGGGTACTCAAAAGAACCGTCTCAATGAGACGGTTCTTTTGAGCACTCAAAACTTATCAGTCTCAATGAAATGGTTCTTTTGAGTACCCAAAACATATCAGTCTCAATGAAACGGTTCTTTTGAGCACGTAAAACATATGTTTTAACTAATGATTTAGAAAATAATCACAATTATAGGCAAAAAAAGTTACCTTGTCTGGGCCTATACATGTATATATATTTTATGTGATGCTGCATTCTAGGCCAAAAAAAAATGCCTTGTTTCCGGTTTATACAATGGCCATACAGTAGGTAAGCAAACTTTTTTTTATAAAACTTTTGTGTATGGAAAAGGCAAAAAAAACTTTTAAATTAAAAGGTCCAAAAATATAATTTAATTTCACATAATAATAGCTTTAAAAAAGTTTGAGTAGGCCCCAAAACATTAGGGCTGGTAAGGTAACCAGAAACAAGAGATTTTTTTTGCCTTAGTACTTACACTTTCTGTATGGATTGGATGAACTGCAAACAATAGAGCACACAATAACGCCGACTTGGCAGCTTTAAATCGGACCTTCTCCGTATCTGGGTCAACTTCGTAGCCACCAAATAAGATGGAGAACACGAGTAACAGGAGAACAGAGACTATTCCGTGGAGTATGATGTTTGGAATATGGAACCATGCTGGACTGAGTCCGCCCCCTAGCAAGTAGCTTATTCTGAAATAATAAAAAAAAAATACATTTTTGTAAGACAATATTTCTAACTCCTCTGCTAGTAATTGACGTCTACTGACAAACAGTTTGGACCCAGATACGGCATGACAAAATGTCGGAAACCTAACACATTATCTGGTTCCAAACTGTTTGGTACTCAGATGGTATTCCTGAAAGCATTTTTTGAACATGTTAATTTTGAAGAAAAAAATCAGCAGATAAAAAAAAAATCATGCAAAATTTCCCAGCATTCAAGGAGTTTGACAGACCAAAAACTAAATTAGCACAGATATAATAGCATGAGGCTAAGGCTGAAACTGATGGTTTACTGTCAGAGTGTGCCCAATAAACAAACATTTGGTTTATATTAAGGATATGCTCATAACATTTTGCATTCATGGTATTTCTATTGAATATACCCCATTATTAATAGGTAAATAAATGAAAATTGCTTTCTCTATTTTACTTTCCCTGCTTAAATCACAACATTTTCTGCTGGACCAAAATCAGATCCAATAAAATACCAGGCCTGATCTGAATTCAAACAATTTGTCTGACACACTGCTGGTATTCCTGGCCTCGAGGTTATAAAACTGGAGTACAGTCTCAGACTCAAAAGAAAGCCCAATGATTGGCTGCTTGCGGACATGTGTCCGCAAGCAGCCAATCATTGTGCTTTATTTTGAGTCTGAGAATGAAATCAAGTTTTATAACCTCAAGGCCAGGAATAATTTTATGGAACTCACCTAAAGGACAGAACTGTCAGAGGTCTGTATGATTTATGACTTGTTTTAGAATCCAATTTATTTCCCCAGAAATCATTTATGAACAGATTTGACAATGGTGTCTCTGGAAGCAGATCTTTATTTCCATTGATAGCCTCACTGTCGTCAAACACAAAATCTCCGTCATAGCTCACAGAGAAACACAACACCGAAATCAGAAACACTACAACTGCGGCTATGCTGAATTTTAACCTTGGGATTGGTAAGTATGTTTCGGGGTTTGGTCTTGTTGGCACTGCCTGGGTGGGGCTCTCCAGGAGTGCCACAGCCCCGTTAGTAGCTGAGCCATTCATGTAGCCGTTCTTATACTTGTGGTGGCCTCTTTTGGACATTCATCCTGAAATCGGAAAAGAAACAATTGTGAGTTAGTCATCTCATGATCATAATAATTGAGCCGTGACATGAGATTTTCAACAAAGTTGTCTGTGCGATCAGCAAAGGCTTAGATCAGCCTGCGCATATTCACGGTCTGATCAAAGCCTTTGCTAGTCCCTTGAATATTATATGACTGTTTAGCTACTGACTGAACAGCATTTGGAGTTCCTCAGCTTAAAAGGAGGCTGCTTAGGCTCGTCTGAGTGTACACTTGTCAAAATACCACATTGTTGGAAATCACATGTCGCAGCTCAATTATGGTAAATGTTCTAAAGTTTTGAACACTTTTCTAGTTCTGTTCAATAATAAAAAGTTGGTTAGCAAGGCTGGAACTCACAAATTACTTGTCAGAATAGCAAACAGCATAGTCCTTGATCAGACTGCTTCTTCAGAAGCAGTCTGATCTAGGTCTGTTCTGTTTGTCTAGGTCGAGATTCTGTCGGTCCTGATCTAGGCCCAAACTGTTTGCAATTTTTAGGTTATCCGCAAAGGATAAAAGTCTCCACTAGTAAGATCAGAGTTAAAGTTAAGTCGTCTGTTGCAAATTTTGAGTTGTGCTTCATGGGTGAGATCAAAATCAATTACCTTTGGTTGCAAAGATTCATAACTATCAATATGAATGTGCCCAAGCAGCCGTGGTATCTGACAGTGATCATACTAAAGTTCAATAATAAAACGGTGAAAGGAACATCCTAGGGGGCCGGGATTATCTATGCATAGATTTTATAAGTCATTAGCATATCACATGCATGGTCAAATTTTGATGAAATCTCAACTGCCAGCTCAAGTGAGACTTTTATGAAGGCTATTAATTTTAAGTATTGCCTTTTTGTCATTTTTAACCCTTAAAGCGCCATTCATGACTGCAGCAGACGTCAAAGTTTGAGACATCTTTCCCAATTTCCGACAAAAATAAGGTATGATATTATATGAGAATCGTCTGCCAGCAGACGATTCTCATCAAATATCATTCCTTATTTGTTATTTTTGAAAAAGCAGCACAGTTTGAAATTGTTGTCAGCTGCAAATTATAGGCATGGCGCTTTAAGGGTTAATATCTGGTTTGGGTTTGTGCAAATGATTTCACTTGCCTATCCAAATCTTTAGGTTTTCCCTGTGTATATATAGGAAAAAATGGCCCCGCTCCCTGGCTGCCATGTTTTTCAATGGATCAAAATAGTTAAACAATCTTGGTAGAAGGTCATCCAAAGACCATTTGTGTCAAATTATTACCATATCAGCCCTGTAGTTTTTGACGAGAAGATTGTTTTATATTTTCGATATACACATAGGAAAACCCTGCCCATGTGCAGATCCAGAGGGGGGGACAGGGGGACCGGAACCCCTGAAAAATCACAAAAGCAATTCTGGTCCAGATCCCCTGAAAAATCGCAAAGCTACCGAGGCAGCAATTAAAGTTTAGCCATCATCAGCAGGCCAGTGAAACGCCATTTAAATGGCGTTTCGCTGACGAGCTGATGATGGCCCGCTTATAGTGGTATTTGGATCTTCCCACCCCTCATCAAGTAAAAAAAGAAGAAATGTTGAAGTTGGACCCCCTCTGACAACATTTTCTAGATCCGCGCATGCTGCCCCATGGCGGCAATGCTTTCAACAGATCAAATTTGTTTAGCAATCTTACTTAATTGGAAAGAGTCACCCGAGGACCATTTGCTCCAATTAATTTCTAAATCAGGGCAATAAGTAAGTTTTTTACAAGAAGATTTTTAAAGTTTTAAAGTTTTTAAAGCAACCAAAATTCTTGATTATGGCAACCAAAATTCTGCATGGAGTGGGCCACTTATAATAACTAGCTATCAATGGGGTTCATAAAAGGATCATTCCTTCAATCCCCAGCTCTATAAGTCTGTTGGATGAGACTTTAAACTGTGGCCCGTCTTCGAAGACGCTTTAAAACCAGAACCACTGCCGGTTGAGCCTTTGGATGCTCCAAGACATAAAACCACATAACATAAACCCACCTGGCCTAGTACGGGTTATTTCCACTGAACCTCCATAAAAGTTTTTTTTTTTTTCCTGTATAATTTGGTGAAATTCCACTGTGTGGTTTAGGAGATGAGACAACTTAATTGTTGACATACTACGGACAGACGACAGGGTGTGTGGGATCGGGTGGGGGAGTTGATTCTTTAAGATGCAGATTGATGCTTAATTTCATCTCGTTATTGAATTCCCTTCAATAGTTTTAGAGATTATACTTTGTGTGCTTTGTATTGAAACCAAAAGAAACTCTGTAAACCAGAACAAAAGGGAAGATAACTCTTAAAATCTACCCATGGGGTAGAATGAGTTTAGCTATGAGTCGATGTCCTGGTTCATTTCAATTCAAAACAGGGGTAAACAAAAGAGTAAGAATACCTTGGGAGAAGATTTATCAATCAATTTTGTGAATTTACGCGATACCAAGAGAAATTCTTATGCCTTTGGCAAAATATACGGGCTTGAATTACCCCACCCACATCTTGAAAAGTAGGGGTAGTGTAATTAGGAATAATTTTATTGAATACAGAACTAACAAGTCAACAATTTGGCACGACGTAATGTTTATACATTATTCGCTACAAATATTGCAAAACATATACTCTATAGGCATTTTTCGTTTTCCCATAGTGACAAATGCACACCAAGTCCTTTTTCAACAAAAACCAAACCATCAAATAGTCATTGAATTCTAGTTTTCAAAACTGTATTATTTGAGAGCATTTAATCAACACATTATGGAGTTATGATGCCATGCTACTAACTTTCCAAATGCCCCTCGTAACTATATTCAGTTTAAAAGTGTTTGGGATGAACAAAGAGGCTATTATACTTTCCTCCAACATTAAAGAGCATGAAAATCAAATTTTCAAATGACGGTCTATCTGTATGAGCTGAAATTGACTGGTACAGTTAGGCCAGATTTTTTTTATCAGTTGATTTACGGGAATTTTTTTTCAGATCTAGGGTCGGGGGGACGAACAAAAATAAATAAAAAAGCTCTGAAAATGACCAGTTGACTGGTCATTTTCAGAGCGTTTTTTTTTTCTTTTTTTTTTTTTTTCAGAGCCTTTTTTTTTTTTTTTCTTTAATTTATCCAGAAAAACAGTAAAACTAGTAAGGTAATCTTTTAAATATTTCATCATTTTCCTAAAAATCTGGACAGGACAATCACTTTTAACAGTGTCACTCTCAAAAATGCACAGACAGAACCTCAAAAAAAATATTATTTTTATCAACCAAACAATTAATATCTAGAGTCGGCGGATTAAATAAAAAAATTTTTTAGGAAATTAAATTTTATTTTTTTCCTACTTTCCGGAAAATTACAGTAGGAGGGTTCGTAAATCAACAAATAAAAAATTCTGGCCTTAGTTTTATAACCATACACTTCATAATTATTCAAAGATCTTGTTCATGGCAAAAAGTGCAGTCCCAAATCAGACTGCTCATATAGGAGCAGTCTGGTCAGGGCCTTCACAGTTTGCTTTTCTGACAAGCATTTCTAAATAATCAAAAAGGTAATCATCAAAACCTTAGGTAAGAAAAGACAAAAAAATAATGTTGAATACTAAACCAATTACGGTGTTTGACTCATAAAACCTCATATTGCATCGAAAGTTTAATATACTGCAAAGGTGTGATACACATTATCGAAGATCAAACCGATAAAAAAGACATAAAAGCTTTCAAAAATATGTGTCATTGTGTTAATAGTCAAAAGAATATGTGACATAAAATCCCACAATTTTGCGATAGATTTTATTGAATTGCGTCACAGTGAGGTCCTACCATTTTAATAAAGTTAACTTTATATACATCCCAATATAGGGATCACACATGTTTTTTCATGCATTAACATTTGCAGGGTCCTGAGGGAGTTGTTTAATCATGAGGCCGATAGGTCGAGTGTTAAAACATCTCCCGAGGAACCCGGCAAGTGTAGCAATGACATGAAACAAACATGTGTGATCGTTATTCTTGCATATTTACCTTATTCCAACCAAAGCTCTGAAAACGCTGCTTAAACATTAAAATATCCCTTTTCTTACACTGAATTTCTCTAAACAAAATGGCGTCAGCTGTAAACTTGGGAACGCCATAACGTCTCACAACGCCATAGCTGTATGCAACGTTTTGATCGGCGAAATTATCATGCAGTCTGGTCCGTGATGCTTTCTGTATATTACGCCATGTAAATAATACGGGGCTCACTTTTTACTTTATTCAAGTTCTAACCCATGTTCAAACAGCACTTTGAACATGGATTTCGTTCATTTGACAATGGGTTACAATAGCTATACCAAAAGATATTTATGCAAGAACAAAGTATCATAGGATAGTGTTCAGCAGCTAAAATAGACGAAAATTCATATTAGCACAGTATGTGCAGAATGCTGCATTGAATCAGGGCCTACATTAATTGCTAATATGAACCTGAATGGAAGTGTGGGGGGTGGGGTGCATAGGACATAAATACATCTTAAGACAAGCCTCCTGTTTGCTCCATTGGCTGTCCATGGTCAAGCTGGCTGTTCGGCTTTTCCATTTACGTACACTCTGACTAAACCGTTAATATGATTATATTTTAAATAAAATCTGTTTTAATTCCTAAATTAAAAACTTTTTTTTTTTTATATTTTAGATATTAATATAAGCAATAAATTCAATATTTGGAATGTTCATGGAATCATGAATACTTCAGGTACCTTGCAAAGTTAAAGTGAAGCCTTTTGGACTTCACATTAACTTTGCAAGAGACCCGAAGTATTCATGATTCCAATTGAATTTATTGCTTAAATATCTAAGCTAGGACCCCTTGATATGTACAATGACTATTCACATTATAAAGCCCTTTAAAAAAGTCAATTTTTTTGCCCTGAAAATGTCGTCTGCTTTTGACATCTGCTGCATATATGCAAGTGCACCTCAGACTAGAATTTTCATGGAAGCAAACAATATGAACCCTGATCAGACTGCCCCTAAGGGAGCAGTCTGATCTGGGTCCATATCATTTGCAAAATAGGCTACCTAAGTACATCATTTAAAGCAGAAGAGATGGCAGAGTACAAAAGTCATGACTGTCGGGTGAAGGGCTATAAGAGAGAACTGCATGTAAACTTACAATAGCATGACTTTATTGTGTGCCCTCCTGTACGAAAATTCTAACCAAAATCCACCCGAATTACAGGTGGATTACAGGCGAAACTGACATGAAATTTCAATTTTCCAGCTGGAATTGACAAGGAGATGGAATACTTGCAAAAATCCAGGTGTGATTATCGAAAGATTCCATGTGGATTTTTCTGATTCCAGCTGGAAACTTTCAAGCATATGGAATTTCTTTCTCAGGATTTATCCACCTGGAATGTTTCCCAATAGTATTTAAAAATCCACCTGGAAACTCTTAAGGACAAGGAATTTGAGGACTTACAAAATTTCTTTCAACCAGTATTTTTTCTCAGTTGGATTTTTTTCCTTAGCATTTACACAGAAACAGAATTTTTCTTTGGTGAAACATAGATTTTTTAACAAATTTTGAAATCTAAACTGTACATGGGAACATTAGTTACCAAGACATTTTATCTGCAGGAACTATAAACCCTTAAGAGTAACAGCAAGTATTGCATCTGTAAAAGTTGTCTGCTTGAGTCACCTGCTGCATATTATATGCTATACTGTCTGCATATGTGCAGATCAAGATGGGCCCCAATGGAAATCACAAGTTGTAATTAGCTTCCAAAATGCTTGAGGCTTTCTAACAAATACACTTGGACCTACTCTGAAATAAATTGAAGACTAACAAAATGTTGACTTATCAGTTGGACCTAGACCCCCCCTCCCCCATCCTGATGACCAAAGAGCATATACCCCCCTCCCTTTCACCCTTATCATCTTGTCAGGCTTAGAGGGCTGGACAATTTCAGAACAAAAGGTCACAATCACAGATGTTTCTCTACACTTAAGAAAGCTTATACTTGTCTAGTTAAATCAATATAGCTGACACGTGATTACGAATTTAAATTTGATTGGTCCAATTTTTGGATCGTAGTAAGCAACAATGGTGATTGATTAAAAATAACTAACCACAAACATCTGATGATTGAATGCTGAATCTTTTGTCTTTGTTTTCTCCCGATTGATGCAATGGCAAAATAAACCCAAGCCTGTTGCACAAATCCACTTCGTTTCGGCCTTTCATTTTACGACTTTCATTTCGTGACCCCTGCGAAATAGAGTTCTTAACTCGAGAGAAGTTCAAGAACAGTTCTTGAAATTTAGCAAGAATTCTAGAACTGTTCAATAAGATTTGTACTTAAACTGTTCAAGAACATAAATTAGGAACAATTCAAAAACTTTTTTAAGAATTCCTTATGTTCTTGAATCTTTCATAAACTGTTCTTGAACATTTTAATGACTTTTCTTGAATGCTGTGTTGACTCTGGTGTTCTTGAATTGTTCTTAAATGTGTTCTTGATTTTTTTTTTCAATGACTTTTTATGAACATAATATTTTCTTGAACTGTTCTTAAATTTGTTCTTGACTCTTTCAAAGACTTCTTGAACATGATGTGCTCTTAAGCTGTTCTTTCATTTGTTCTTGATTACTTCCAAGACTTTTCTTTTCTTGAAAATAATATGTTCTTGAACTGTTCTTACATTTGTTCTTGATTATATCAGACTTTTCTTGAATGTTATGTGTTCTTGAACTGCTCTTACATTTGTCCTTGATTATTTCAAAGACTTTTCTTGAACATTATGTGTTCTTGAACAGTTCTTACATTTGTTCTTGGTTATTTCGGAGACAGTCCATGAACATTATTAAATGTGTTTTTGAACTGTTCCTAAATGTGTTCTTGATTATTTCAAAGACTTATTTTGAATACAATGTGTCTAACTTCATTTATGGCTCGTAAGTTGTGATACCTAAACTCAAACATTTGACCTAAACAATGGTCATCATTCATTCTGTGAATTTGGCACGTAGTAATAATTTTAGGGAAAAAAATCTAATAATAAGAGTCTTATTTCTCTACCATTTTAATAACTGATGGTGTGGTGCAGTGGATCAAGCTGATGGAAAATCTGTGAAGTTAAGCAACAAGATCATGGTTAGTAGTTGGATGGGTGACCCAATGGTTTGTAAATATTCCAGCTGGATTATTTTTTTTCCAGGTGGAATTTTTCTAGTAAATTTCAGGTGGAATTTTGCTGTAAATCAATTTAGATTTTTGGGCAAAATTTCCACCTGGAATTTTTTCCAAGTGGAAAAATTTGCATATTTCACCTCACTTTGTTACTATATATAGCTTTCCACCTGTATGCCATCTCATGTGAGGGAGAAAAAAATCCACCAGTATTTTTTTTAGATTCCATGTGTTTAAATACACATGGATTCCGGCT
The DNA here is from genome assembly GCA_964019695.1 of Loripinus fragilis. Lineage (NCBI taxonomy): Eukaryota > Metazoa > Mollusca > Bivalvia > Lucinida > Lucinidae > Loripinus > Loripinus fragilis. Next base: position 21,132,164 of record OZ026524.1, read on the forward strand.
GGACCTTTTCGTACAGGCATTATTGTTTGTTTGTTGCTTTACGTCTAAAGTCAACAGCTATGGTCATGGCGGGACGGTCAGTTCACCTAACCGCACTTTTTCCTGGGCAAGCTTGAACAAGCGGTTAACTAGTAATTTGTGCACATACTTTCGCTTGTAACTGAAAACAACCCTTCTTGAATGAATCAGCGGAAGGGAGGAGAATGACCATAGAAATTATTTCATGATCAATCTCCACGAAAGTATGGGATCAGGCCGGGATCGAACTCGCGACCCCTAGATCTGCAGTCAGACAAGCATCTGTAGCCAGACACGTTACCGACTGCGCTACGCGGCCCGGCTGTGTGCCAATTAGGCAGAATATGGTATATCATTATACTTAGACAGTAATACAATTATTAATAATAACCATAATCTTTATTTAAAGTCCTGTCTTGAGTCAACAATTATAATATTAACCCCTAAAGCGCCACCTATAATTTGCAGGAGACAACAATTTCAAATTTTGCCGCTTTTTCAAAAATAACAAATAAGGCATGATATTTCATGAGAATCATCTGCTGGCAGACGATTCTCAAGATATCATCATACCTTATTTTTGTCGAAAACTGGGAAAGATGTCGCAAAATTTGTCATCTGCTGCAGTCGTGATTGGCACTTTAAGGGTTTAATCCTTTCAGCGCCAGAGATGAGTAGACTTCTGCAGTGTCATCTACTGTTACACTATGACAAAAAGTGGGGACCCAGTTCAGACTGCTCCCTATGGATCTGGGTTCAAACTGTTTGCCTTTTAGTAGAGAACTGGGTGTTGTGCAATCAAAAGTACGCAGCAGACAACATGAGCAGACAAGATTTCGGGAACTTTTTTTTCTTAGCAGTGAAAGGGTTAAGCTCTTTATATACCTTTATAAATGGTTTGGTCAACTTTCATTCCAAGGTCTGTCATGTCTGAGTACATTATACCCCAAAAATTACAGAGTACATATACCCCCCCCCCCCCCCAAAAAAAAATACAGCAAACCCAGCCAATCATAAGTGTACATCTGAGGCTTGATTCTAAATTGCATGTGCCAAGGTGTTCCGAATGCTCTGAGCCGTAATACAGGGGACCCGGGTGTCTTTGCATGATATTGTCTTTTGCTCAGAATTAAGTTCATTAAACAGAACCAGACACTCATATTGTCACAGTTCTCAAAACTATTTTTGTAAAAAGTTGGTCTTGAAAAACATCAGCAGATTACAAAAAATCATGATATTTACCCAGCATGAAAAAAGTGACTAGCACAAAAGTTACGAAAACAGATTTTAATCTTTTGACCAATACTGATTGTCAAAATATCTGGCGTTATTTCATTATTTGATTAAAATCTCAAATGCAGTGACCCGAGAAAAAGTACCCATAGCCTTAAATGAGAGTCCTGAATGTTCATCTTCTAATATTTCTCAACAAAAACATATGGGCCTCGACGGGGAAAAAATCTGTCTTCACGGGTTTGTGAACAACAAAGGCACAGACCAGCCTGCGCATCCATGCAGTCTGATTAGCGCCTGTTATTCTCAAATAGGAAAGAATCATATCAAAACTCGCTCCAAGCGAAATTTTACTTTTCTTGCTAGTCTCTGTAGCTGAGGAGAATGGTATAAGTCTGGCTTTGTAGGAAACGCGGAAGACAGGTTTTGTCACGACGAAGACCAACAAATTATTGTATCGAGGATATATTTCAGCCACTGCAGGCTTTACTTCTTTAAATTATATAATCTTAGCCTACTACATAGCCACTCCAAGGTTCATACAGGCAAGTTTGTGTAAAATTCAAGGACTTTTCAAGGATCTCTTAAATACTTTCCTACTGTTTTCAAGGACTGAAAAACTTACGAAAAATACTGATTTACATGTTAAAATTCTACTTTGGAAATGCTAGACTGCATTTCTTAAGATATTAGTTTTAGAAAATTAGTATAAAATTGGGGTGCCTTTATTTGGTGCAGCTTATGCTGCACAAAATAAAGGCACACAAGTTTATACTGATTAGGGTCTCCATCCTCCTATAAATGGTAAAATTCAAGGACTTTCAAAGCCTTTGAATGTTTTTCAAGTACTTTTCAAAGTAAATTTAATTTTCAAGGACTTTTCAAGACAGTCCTGTATATTCAAGTACTTTTCAAGCCTGCGCCAACCCTGCCCTGCTACGAAAAAAATGTATCTGAAAATGTCACATGCTGATGTAAAATGTCTGTTGCATATGAGTGCTTACGTCAAGGACTAATTTCTGCATACAGACAAACAGTGTCGACCAAGATCAGACTGCTCTTATATAGCTAGAGTAGAAGTCTGATTTGGGTCCACATTGTTTGCTACAGAGATGGTTTTTTATATGGACAATCAGACATACAGCAGACAACATTTTAGTTGTGATTAGCAGCCGAACAAAGAGCTAGTATCGCTTGTGATAAACTTGCATTCAGTTTGGTCCCAGATCAGGTCCAAAGAAACATCTGAGCAACTCTCAGGGCCCAAACTTTTTTTTGCACTCTGTTATCATTGGAAAATTGATTTTTAAAAAAATCCTCAGACGGCAAAAAAGCATGCAAAAATATGCAGAGATAATTTGAGCCATGGCATGAGATTTCCAACAATGTGGTATGTGCGACCAGCGAAGGCTCAGACCAGCCTGTGCATACGAGCAGACTGATCTGAGCCTTTGCTAGTCGCTTGCATATTCTATGACTGTTAAGCTACTGACTGCACATCATTTGGAGTTTCTAAGCTAATAAGGAGGCTGCACAGACTTGTCTGAGTCTACACATGTCAAAATGCCACATTGTTGGAAATCACATGTCATGGCTCTCAATTTGACAAAAAGCCTTTTCCTGATGATCACAGTAAAACTTTCAATAGGGCAAGTCTCAGTGTATATATTTATTTTTATTATCTTTACTATTATATTTGTATTCTTTTGTTGCCTTTTCATTATCATCTTGTAGCCACTTTCTCCTTCATGTTTTTCTTTCATCAGAGTTTATTGACAGACCAAACCAGGATAATTTAAACTGATGGGATGTTTATAGTCTGAAAGATCAAAAGCCAGGAAACTCAGGCCCTGACATACTTGTACAACAATATACATAGTAAGCTGCCGTAGTGTAGAGGATAAACCTATGTCTTGTAAACCAGGGGTCGCAGGTTTGATTCCCGGCTTCTCCCAGTCTGCCGAATGAGACTTTAAGCCGTTGCCCCGTCTTCTGAGAGGCTTTAAAACCAGAACCACTGCTGGTTGAGCCTTCAGGAGTTCCTGGACATAGAACCACAAAACCATAAACCCACCCGGCCAGTACTGGTTATAGCCAAGGAACACGGCCACAAAAGACAATATGAATAGTATGCTTCTGGACAAGCCTGAGGGTTGAACCTGGTGCAATTTTATTCTGATAATGGGAAAAGCCTATATATGCAAATAAAAGTCTTGAAATTTGATATTTCGTTTGAATGATTCACATGAACTATCACTGTATCAAGCCTTATCGAAGCAAGGAAATTTAACAAAATAGTTGTCCATTGCAGGGGACAAAAATTCAATTTGTCCACTCTTTAGTAATGAGTGAAATCTAGAAAGGATGAATAATTCTTCTCAAAGCACTCGTCCTGTGGGACGAGCGCTTTGGGAAGAATTACTCGAGGAAGTCATATAACATATTACTCGCTTATGTTCTTTATTGCATACGCTTTTAAAGGACAAGTGAATATGTTTGCAGGACAAGTGAAAATTGTAAGTCACTCGTCCTGCAAGACAAGTGCAATATTGAAATATTTTGTCCCCCTCACAGTGCAAAAATAATTAAGCAGTCCTAACAAACACACAACAGATAGGGGGCAATGGAAAATGCTCTTAACAATCGACGAACGTGGATCAAAAATTGCTAGAAACAGCGTTTTCGATTGCCATTGTGTCACCAGTCAGGCGACAAATGGCAATCAAAAAGTCTGTTTCTAATGATTTTTGATCTTCGTTTATTGATAGTATTAACATTTTTGATTGCCGCCTACCCGGTGTGAAACAAAAAACAGACAAAGCTAATCATTAACTGTCAAAAACATAAGCAAATTGAGATCAATCATTTTATCATCAACATCTATTAACCCTTTGTATACTAATGGATTCTTCCTTCTGGTTTGATACAATAAACTTGGGATAGTCCATTGTACACATCTAGGGGTGTCAGGTTATAATTTCAAAAAAATTATATTTTTGTCTGAAGATCTTAGTTACCTTAACAAACAGTGTAGACCCTGATGAAATGCCGCTCTAGGCGGCAATTCATCTGGGTCTTCACTGTTTGTAAAAGTATACCCGTTGAGAGGTTTCCTGAATACAAAGAGTTAACCCCTGCGAAATTTGGTTCTACAAATTGGAGGTGTTCTAGAACTGATCTAGAACATTTAGAACTGTTCTAGAACTGTTCTAAACAGGTAAATATGTTCGTTCTAGAACTCTTGTTCTACAACTGTTCTAGAATATTGTTATAGAACAAATCAAACACATTCTAGAACTGATTTCCATTCTATAAGTGTTCTTGAAATATTCTAGAACATTTTTAGAACAAATCAAGAACCAGTAAGTTCTACAAATGTTCTTATAATATTCTAGAACATTTTTAGAACTTTTCAAGAACAAAATAAGTTGACAGAAACTTCTAAAAAATGATTCAAATTAAGTTCTAGAACATTTGTCTTACTTTTTAGAACTAGTTAATTCTACAAATATACTTATAAATTCTAGAACATTTTTTAAACTTCTCAAGAGCAGAAAGCATCAGGTAGCTCAGTGGTTGGGCAATCATTAGAGACGGTTCTTTTGAGTACCCAAAACATAAAACATGTTTTGGGTGAGAAATAAAGAAAATAATTTTCCAATACACACTCTTATCTTGAGGCCTGGTCCTTTGGATGGGGACGTTAACTGGATGTCCCCTTTGCAGGGAAGGTCACCCCTTGTGCAGGTTAAAAGAATCCTACGGTAATTTAGATATGGTTTAAATTACTTGTAGGCTTTCATCCTGCAACCTGGAGTGCACAAAGTACACTTGCCGATAATACTCGCAAGCGCGGGTCTAGCAATATATAGAGAAAGAAAGAAAAAAAGGGCAAAATAAGTAAAAGAAAATTTAAATTAAGTTCTAGAACTTATTTAGTACTTTTATAGAACCAGCAAGTTCTAGAAATGTTCTAAAAAGTTCTAGAACACTTTTAGAACATTTAAAGAGGAAACATGTCATAACCAGATGGATGATGGGAAAAACGTGGCTGCCAGAATTGGAGGGAAAATGTGGAGGCTCTTCAAAAACATTGTTTGGGAATTTCTAGATGGCAAACATGATAGTAGTATTGACTGAGATTGTGAGTAGACCTGAGAGGTTGAGCAGTTAACATCCAATAAGTTTTCCAAAAACTACAATGTTACAGTTTTGCAATGAATGTTATTTATTTTTCAATTCACTGATAATTCGGTGTTACGACATAATGCCGGTCAGGAAGGAAGAGGGGAAATCTTATTGGAAAATTCCTTTTTGCGATGACGATGCTACCAGGGAAAAATAATGCACACAACTAGCAAAAACTTTTCAGTACTTTATGTACTAAGAAAACATCAACAACACATTAATATACAATGACACCACCTACGCTGTTATTTCTGGCTAATTGACCATCCTATACTAGTGCAAGTTGCCACTCCAAGATCGTTTCAACTAGAACCAATCTTGGACTGTCCTGTTCTAGATGTACGTCAACTAGTCAGAAATAAGAGACGTAAAGAATATGATTAACATATAACTTAAGAAAAAAAACAATTGGATCCTTTAATATTTAAGTTCTCGTATTGACGAGAAATCTCGAGATCATACGCGTCTCGCGAACACTATGTCTTCTAAGCTGCACGTGTGTCTATTTCAGACCATCGGCGCTGAGGTGATCGAACCTGTACTTTGGTCGTCACTGGATTAACGTATTCGTGTTATCTGTTACGCGTACTACTGATCGTTACTCAAGACGTCAGTATTAATTTATGTCCTCCTGATCATATCCCACGTTGGGACGTCAGATTTTTCATATAACCATTCGAGCCGGTTGGCTTCCCATTTTGTTGCACTACGTTGTAACGATTGGGGCTTTGATCCACGCTGGTCGTGGCCTAAGGGGAACAACTATTATGTGCCCTCAGGTACTTATCAATGGCTCACCAACTTTCAGCCTCCAACGTAGGAGGGGACACAAGAGATGATTCTGCAAAAAACAATCTATATTTAGAATCTCAGAATCACTCTTTTGCGTCGATAATGGGGTTGTTCGTTCGAAGTTCACAAAAATAGAAATAATTTCAGTGGTCTTACTCTTTTAAATTACAGCCTAACCCTATAAGCGCGCGATTAGCCTACACCCGTGGGTGTATGGCTAACGGCTCTCATGCGGTTAGGATGGATCGGCTCTTCTAAATACCCACACTTAAACTTATATAATAGAGAAGTATTTTTTAGTGACTGGCCTATGTCAGCGCTAAACAATACCTCTTATGCCAAACGAACAAACCCATACGTAACAAACTCTTCTATACACTGTCGTAACGTCACCCTGGTTGAGACGCTATCGCAGCCGAAACATCAAGATCCTGTGGCCCTTTTTCCCTTCAAGGTCACGTTATCCAGATAGTTTCGAGGTTTACACATACTGATACCAATTCTCTTAAAATTCCAGGAAAAAGGTTGAACAGTGTGGTGCCGACGTAACGTTTGGACGTTTACGTCGGACATCACCCTGCCCACGCACTAATTTCGTACATGTATAACGTATCAGTCGTAAACAACTAATTATGACCTCTCGGCAAAAAATATATACATCAATATTGAGAGATTACATTCTGCTGTTTTATGTGTGTAAAACCGTACAATGCTTTCTTACATTTATTTTGGTGTAACACAAAAATGCTTTACATTTACTTTGGTGTAACGAAAATATCTTACATTTACTTTGGTGTAACAAAAAATATCTTACATTTACTTTGGTGTAACATTACACCTACCTAATCTCTAAACATACATGTCAGCTATCACCTTATTTATGTAAGTGTGTTGTAGTGTATGCACCTAACCCTTATTCTTATATGCGTCAGATATAACTCGAGGTGACACAGACAGGTCGCTACAGAAAGTCGATTATCACTAGCAGTTAAATCGTCTTTCCAACAACGCCGTACAAATCACAACAATTTAAAATCTAGCTGCTAAAATTGTTTTTCACCTATCGGTCCCTGGTAAATCTTTCAGCATGCCATTATAGTTTTAGGTGCAGGCCCGACATGGCCTGTGACTACATTTGTCCGAAATAACCCGACGAGTCCATTCGGACAGCTTTTACTATAGCCGCAAGAATGGTCCCAGCAGATTTTTAGGCAATACGCATGTGCGTAACTTCATACGCAAGTGCGTAACAATCGCTATTTTCACCAAAAAAAACGGGACGTTATTGATAACACCCGAAAGAACACATACACGGAATGCTGGCCGATTCAACAGACGACAAAATATAAACGAGTGACTTATTATTTCAATACAATGTGACATGCTAGAGACATCGCGATTCAATGCAATTACACGGATCGCCATCGCCCTGTCATGTACAATATCAATACAGTAACAATATATATAGCTTCACGTACCTTTTATAATAATGAATAGCATCTCTATATCGAACCTTTCATCGGTATGTTTAAAATGTCCCCTAACAAGAATGGGAAATTCCATCCTTTATATATTGAAAAACGCACAAGATTTCCGAGATATTCAAGAAGAATAAGGAAAACGTGCAAGCGTTGATAAATATAGATACAATGAATTCCATCTCAGACAAACCGACCTTTTATTGGGACTATCAAAAGAAAGAGTACCGTATCATGGTTCGAATAGGTGCCCAGGTGCATACCTAAACCACTGCGTATTTGTGCGTATACGCAACCATAGCTGATTCTGTTATTCCAGCCATTCTGTATCGTAACAAAGGCCCTTCCTTTTGGGAGAAAAAGGAATGACTTTTTCTTACGATACACGATGCAGAAAAGAAGGAATAATACAGAATAAATATATAATACAACATATATACACGTGCGACTTCAATGGCGGACTACCTGGAAAGATAGTCTGCCCCCACATTGTCTTGTCCTCGGATTGCCACAATCCTAAATCTGTATGGTTGGAGCTTTAATGCCCAACGCATAATTCTGGGATTCAATGCCTTAGCAGTCTGCATGAATGATAGGGGTTTGTGATCACATTCCAGGATAAATTCTTCCCCAAAGAGGTATTTCCTGAACTTTTCAATTGCCCAAATAATTGCTAAGCATTCTTTCTCAATTACAGAATAATTTCTTTCCCGGGGTAACAACTTCTTACTAGCGTAGGCAATTGGTAATTTACCTTCCCCCTCAAATTCTTGCAGTAGTACAGCTCCGATTCCGATATCGGACGCGTCTGATCTAAGTATGAATGGTTTCCCTTCATTAAAGACAGGCAATCTCAGAATAGGGGAGGATGTAAGACGACTTTTCAACGTTTGAAAAGCCCTTTCGTGATGACTTAGCCAGTCCTTAATTCGGTTTGGGCGATCTTTCTTCGTTAGATCGGTTAAAGGTGCTGAAATTTCCGAGAAATTGGGGATGAATTTCCGATAGAACCCAGCTAAACCCAAAAAACCTCGGACTTGTTTCTTAGTAACGGGCCTTTGTGCATCTTTAACAGCCTGTATCTTGTCATCTTTAGGCCTTAATGTTTGGTCTTGAATATTATGGCCTAGGCATTCAATTTCACTGTACCCTATTTTACACTTAGAGGGTTTTGCGGTAAGTTTAGCAGCTCGCAATCTATCTAAGGTGGCTTTTATGGATTTTAAATGTTTTTCCCAAGTTTCCGTGAAAATCCACATGTCATCTACGAAGCTATCGACATTTCTCAGACCTTGCAATACTATGCGTATGAGACGACAAAAAGAGGCCCCCGCATTAACTAAACCGAAAGGCATGGTTTTAAACTGGAATAATCCCCTAGGTGTTTCAAAGGCTGTATATGGCCTTGACCTTTTGCTGAGGCCTAATTGCCAGTAACCTTTACATAAATCCATTTGCGAATAGAACCTATGCCCTGACATTCTATTAATAACTTCCTCCATATTTGGCATAGGTTCCGCATCGAATTCCGTAACCTTATTAAGCTTGCGGAAGTCAATACAGAATCTAACCGACCCATCTTTTTTTGGAACTAACACAATGGGCGAAGAGTAAGGAGAGATCGAAGGTTCGATCACGCCTAGCTCAATCATCTCATCTATTTCAGATTCCATTATCTCTCTGGTTTTATATGGTAAAGGGTAACCCTTAGACCTAACAGGTTCTGCAGTTGATAATTTGATATCATGCTCCAATAATTCGGTCTTGCCTGGTATACTGGTCAGTACATCTGGGTATTTGGCCAGTAATTCTTTGACCTCTTTTTTCTGTTCGTCTGTAAGTTCGTCCGAGATACTAACATCTCGATATGTCTCAATTTCCTTATTAGAAGGAAATGTACAGTCCTCAAGTGAATACTCGTCACTTTCGTCGTCATCATCTTCGCTTAACGGCATACTCGCTTCGGCGGATAATAAGCAGTGAGATGCTTCAGTTTTCCGTTCAACATAGAGCCTCAAAATATTGGCGTGATATGTATGGATGTAACCGTTTACGTTTACACGGTAGTCAACACGGTTCAACACTTCTACTATCTCGAACGGTCCCCGCCATTGTAGCAATAGCTTATTACTATCGGTGGGGAGTAGTAATAGAACTTTATCTCCCACTTTGAAAGAACGAGGTTTCGCTCGTCGATCATAATACACCTTTTGTTTTCCTTGCACTTTTTGTAAATTTTTCATTGCCAACTCGCAAGTATGCTCGAGACGGTTTCGTAAATTTATCACGTAATCATAGGTTGAGCGAACCTCTTCATCTTCCACCTCGTCTGTCCATAATTCTCTTAAAATTGCCATCGGACCGCGTACATTTCGTCCATACAATAATTCAAACGGTGAAAATCCTAAAGACTCCTGAGGTACTTCCCGAACTGCAAATAAGAGTGCAGGAAGATACCTATCCCAATCCTTAGGGCGTTCAGCGCACATTCTACGCAACATTTGTTTGAGCGTCGCGTGTGATCGCTCTACTAAACCATTACATTGAGCATGAAATGCTGTCGTAGTCAGCTGCTGTAATGATAGCAATCTTGCTACTTCCTTCATAATTTCAGACGTGAATTGTGATCCACAGTCCGTTAACATTTCATCGGGTACGCCAACCCTACTAAACATCTCAACTAATGCTTCTGCTACGCGCTCGGTCTCGATACTAGGTAATGCAATGGCCTCAGGATAACGCGTCGCGTAATCCATCATTGTTAAAATGTATCTTGAGCGGTTGTTCGATCGGGGCTCAATTGGTCCTACAATATCTACTGCTACACGCTTAAAAGGAGTATCGATTAATGGTAGCCGACCTAAAGGCACCTTTGCTACCCTGCCCTTTTGAACGGTCCTTTGACATATGTCGCAGGATTTGCAGAAACGTGTCACGTCGCCGCAAACACCTGGCCAAAAAAATTCTGCCACTACCCGATCGATCGTCTTCCGAATGCCTAAATGGCCTGCCATGAGCGATTCATGGGCCAAAGTCATAACCCTATCGGTCAAACTCGAAGGTACAACCAGCTGCGAAGTAGTTTTACCACGCAAAGTAAACTGCCGATAGATTAACCCCTTCTTCATTATGAACTTTGTCTCTCCGCGGTGTATGCCCCGACTCACGGTCACGTTGCCTAACTCTACTCGCTTCCGTATATTCGAGAGCTTTGGATCCGAAGCCTGATCCAACTCGATTGCATTCCTATCACTATTGATAATCTGATCTGGGACTTTAAGTTTTTTATATGTACGCTCGTCTTTTTTCGCTTGTGACCTAGTTACTACGCTCGCTGCGAAATGTGACATATCTGGCAATTTCGATCCGTCGATGTTCCCTATAACTAGATCATACAAAGTATCCTCCATGCATAAGGCTTCTGTAGTGCCATTAAAAAATGGACACTCCACGCTAATACGCGCCACTGGGTATTTCAGTTTGGACTCATTAATAAGAGTAACATCTAACTCTTTCCCTAACATTTGCTCATCGGATACTAAGTCCCTTCTAACCACTACACCGGTACAACCCGTATCTCTCAAAACTCTGACCTCCTTCCCATTTACGGTACCTACCGCCGTCGGTAGTCTAGATCTTAAAAAATAGCAAGTACCCTTGCTATCCTTATGGGGATTCTCCTTATAATTCTCAATTGGGTCGTGCATTTTAGCATGATACACGCTATGCACTCCCTTATCTGTACTTTGTTCTCCCTTTACTTTACAAAAGTTGACCTGATGGTCGACTTTATCATTATTATAGTTCCTATTGGAATTCCTACCGGGAGCTGACTGATTCCGACGGTAATTATTACGGCCTCGATTCCAATTACGACCCCTATTTTGCCAATTTCCCCCTTGATTAGGAGAATTAAATTCCGCACTTGATGCTATTTCCGTACCAGCCGACACCCTCTTGCTTTTGTGCCAACAATTATGTGTTTGATGGGCTTTACCACAAATCTTACAAGAAATATTTGATTTTCGATCAACCTGATTTCCATAATTATGCGGAACTTGACTCTTAGTCTCGCGATGCCCTTTTGCGACGCATCCGGGAACTCCACCCCTTGCATCGGCGAACAAATCCGCCTCATGGGCTAACTCACCCAGGGCCTTAAACGTCTTAGGTTTGAGATACAAATAGAGCTCATGACTGCAACAGTCAAGGAACTGGTCTCGGGCCAAAAAATCACAAACTGCCTCGTAGGTCTTTTCGACCTTAGCCAAACCTAGCCATTTATCAAGGTAACTCGCTAGCCTACCGCTAAATTGTCTGAAAGTTTCGGCTTTCTCGGGCCTACAATCCCTAAATTTCTTACGAAAAGATCGTTCGGTGAGGTCGAAATTGGTAAGCAGAGCCTCCTTAATCTGACCATAATCCGACTGGTCATCTCTGGAAAGCCTAACGAAGACTTCCAAAGCGCGTCCCTTTAATAAGGCACTTAAGTATGATGCCCACATGGACGGGTCCCATTTATTTGACAAAGCATAACTTTCGAACCTAGTTAAATAGCTATCCATCTTATCCGTATGTTCGTCAAAGTATGGAAGCTTGGGACTCCTAGGATTTGAACTTTTCTCTTTGGGCCCCAGGGATGTGAAGTGGTCTCGGCCTCGATTTTTTTTAGCTCCACTTCGGCCTCAATTTTTTTTAGCGCAATTTCTTTTTCCATTTCCATTTCCTTATCCTTGCGCGCGGCCTCAATTTTCAATTTTTCCGCCTCAATCCTTAACTTTTCTAATTCCCGATCCTTATCTTTTTGCTCCCTATCTTTCTCTTTTTGCTCCCTTTCTTTATCTTTTTGCTCCCTTTCTTTATCTTTTTCCTCCCTTTCTTTATCTTTTTGCTCGGCCTCCCTTTTCTCTTTTTCATATTCCCTTTGGGCCAACCTTTCCTCCCTTTCTAAATCTTGTTGCCTCTTAAGATAATCCCTTAGTTCTTGCCCTTCATATCCTAATTCCCGTGCTAATGAAATATGTTTATCCATTTTAGCCTATTGTTGGGAATGGTATGAGTCAACTATACTGTTGAAAATAAATAAGGGTTCGCTTTGTCCCTTTTAAATAGGTATGGGCTAACCAACGTTCGCGCTGGTAAACTAATAATTTTACTAGGGATTTATATGACGTTACATATGAGTAACGTAAAGTACAACGTATAAGAGATCACCACGGAAAGGTGCCTAGGATATATATCAACTTTAAATAGGCCTTCACTGAACGTATTTGACTAAAAAACGTCATTCATTTTCTCGCATTTATGTCAAGAAATGTATACCTACGCGATATTAATATAAACGCGTTACAGTCAAGTCAACAGTCACTTGTCATAGCAAGACATAATAATTGACTAAAATAATCTTTCTATGGACTTCTTCTAATAATAGAAATCAGTTGAGTGGCGTCACACACTATGACGTCACTGAGGTGATTTAAATTATTAGTACCCCCAAACGATATGAAATTTTCCACATCAGTATCCTTAATTAATAGGAATACAGGGCATAAGTCAATACACAATGATATGGGTAAAGTAAAGGTGGACAAGTCTAATAATAAAACTCTGACAAATTTTCCTTGGGTTTTATACCCTAATGGCAATCCACAGAACAAGAAAGTATGGGTCCCCTCAGAATGTTATGTGATGACTTATTTACATGTGTCGCACTTCATCACAGGGGACCGCATTCAATCAGTACTGTGTGTTGACACTCACCACCTTTCTTGTAAAGAAAACTACTAGTGTGCGCCCGTAGCAACGTCACAGCAGAGAAATTTGCCAATAAAACCTCAAAAATCCCACTTCTGACACCATTGTTACGACATAATGCCGGTCAGGAAGGAAGAGGGGAAATCTTATTGGAAAATTCCTTTTTGCGATGACGATGCTACCAGGGAAAAATAATGCACACAACTAGCAAAAACTTTTCAGTACTTTATGTACTAAGAAAACATCAACAACACATTAATATACAATGACACCACCTACGCTGTTATTTCTGGCTAATTGACCATCCTATACTAGTGCAAGTTGCCACTCCAAGATCGTTTCAACTAGAACCAATCTTGGACTGTCCTGTTCTAGATGTACGTCAACTAGTCAGAAATAAGAGACGTAAAGAATATGATTAACATATAACTTAAGAAAAAAAACAATTGGATCCTTTAATATTTAAGTTCTCGTATTGACGAGAAATCTCGAGATCATACGCGTCTCGCGAACACTATGTCTTCTAAGCTGCACGTGTGTCTATTTCAGACCATCGGCGCTGGGGTGATCGAACCTGTACTTTGGTCGTCACTGGATTAACGTATTCGTGTTATCTGTTACGCGTACTACTGATCGTTACTCAAGACGTCAGTATTAATTTATGTCCTCCTGATCATATCCCACGTTGGGACGTCAGATTTTTCATATAACCATTCGAGCCGGTTGGCTTCCCATTTTGTTGCACTACGTTGTAACGATTGGGGCTTTGATCCACGCTGGTCGTGGCCTAAGGGGAACAACTATTATGTGCCCTCAGGTACTTATCAATGGCTCACCAACTTTCAGCCTCCAACGTAGGAGGGGACACAAGAGATGATTCTGCAAAAAACAATCTATATTTAGAATCTCAGAATCACTCTTTTGCGTCGATAATGGGGTTGTTCGTTCGAAGTTCACAAAAATAGAAATAATTTCAGTGGTCTTACTCTTTTAAATTACAGCCTAACCCTATAAGCGCGCGATTAGCCTACCCGTCTGTAAATATGCCATGGAATCATGGTGGAATTCCGTGGAATACTGCCGTGGAGTATTCGGACGGAATTTTTTAGTAAATGCCGTGGTTTCCATGAAAAATGACGGCAATATAGTGGAGCCTGAAGTGATGTAAAAATTCCACGGCATTCCGTGGAAATGTGCCGCCAAATTCCACCAATTTCCACGGATTCCGTGGAACTGAAAGAATTCCACGGACGGATTCCGTGGAATTGAAAGAATTCCACGGATTCCATAGAATCTCATGGCAATTCTGTCGATTCTATGGATTCCATAGAAAACTGCCACGGAAGGCCATGGCTGCCACAGAAATTTTACCAGTGCAACAGTCTTAAATATTTGAAATTCTAGACATATGGACAGACCGACGCCAGAATCATTGGTATACTATAAAATAATTGAAAATATGTGACTCATAAGCCATTGGCTCAGGTTACCTGGGGGGTGGGGGTGCACTACATACCAAGCAAGCACTATATACCAAGGCCAAAGGTCATCTGCTTTCTGGATCTGAAGAAAGTCTTCTTTAGAAGGGGTTTTACCGTACACAATGTATGTTTATTGCACCC
This sequence comes from Loripinus fragilis, assembly GCA_964019695.1. Classification (NCBI taxonomy): domain Eukaryota; kingdom Metazoa; phylum Mollusca; class Bivalvia; order Lucinida; family Lucinidae; genus Loripinus; species Loripinus fragilis. Next base: position 21,147,249 of record OZ026524.1, read on the forward strand.
ACTTTGGTCATGTGACCCCAGACCACTTTAACACTTTTGTTCCCCTACACTAAGGAGTTCAATTGGCCGATACTGGTTTCTAAAAAGTTTGAAAAATGTTGATGCATAGACAGACGACAGTCATTAGTATACTATTAACTCATCCATTTAGTCTATGGCTCCGGTGTACTAAAAAGACAATGATGAAAATGGTGATAAATTTAATGTTCAATAACAGCTAGGCCATTGAAACAACAATACATTGACACTCCAGTATCTTTCTCAAGCTTTCTCTAGCTTGATGTTTTGTCTTCTCTCTTGATGGTTTTAAAATATCCTTTCTGGACAACACAGTCTGAAATGAACAAAGCAAGGAAAACTGTGAACACAAGACACACACATAATAAATAAATTCATCTAAGCACCAAAGTAAACATAGCTGATATGAAAATAAGCTGGGTTATGATAATTATTTTATATTTACAGCTCGATCAAGTATTCAGATTTTCCATTTGGATATAAAACTTTTTGTGCTCAACAACTGAACATGAAATTTATTTGCTCATGTTAAAGTGGGAACAATTGTATGTATTTTAACATTTTTGAGCAAGATAAGTATGATAATCAAAGCTTTAAAGTAATGAATGATATAAGTATTCCTTTAGATAATTTTGATTATTCTACCGTTTATGACTCATGAGTTACTAAGTTTAAATTTCATACTCTGAGTTTAGAGTGAAAAAAAGTTTTATAGCATTTTATGCATGGGAGTATAAACTAAATTAGTCTGCCCTGAGTATAGATTTCTAATATTTGTTTGTTTTGATTCTTTAGTTCACAGTCAACAGATTTTCATTCATGTCAGGACAGGTCTTTAAGTTGAAGCAGTACTAAGCAGAGGATAACATGTCTTGTTCAAGGACACAATGCATGCAGTGCCTCGGGTGAGGCTCAAACCCAGGGCTCAAACCTGCAGCCCCTCAATCTTGAGTCAAACACTCTAACACTGAGCCACCATGCTCCTCTTAGTAAGTCCTCGTCTGATGAACTGTCACATCTAGATTATTCTTTAAGTGTAAGCAGAAATGAGCATAATGCTGAGCAGCAATAACAAGTTTGAAGAAAAAATTAAATATGAGTTCACTTTTTTATCATCAGCAGCCCTAGCCACAAGTATTCTTGAGTGCCACAAGTATTCTTAAGTTCAATAGCTGCTTCAGGCCTTAAAGTTGATTGACAGACAGACCAAGCAAAACCTGTATTTCCACTTTCTCAAAAGTTTGGAGCATAGAAAAATTTTGTCCTCAAAAGTTGTCTGCTTTTTACATCTGCTGCATATATTCAGATGCACTCCATACTCATTTTACCATGGAAGCAAGGGCATCAGTCTGATCTAGGTCCATAGTGCTTGCATTAGAGACGAAACCTTGTGTCCCCCACCCACTTCATCCTCCCTGATGCGTCTTTGTTTGGTCATGGTTAGGTTTGTATGTCTGGTTTTGGTGGTCAACAGCTATGGTCATGTTGGGATGGTCAGTTCACCTTAATCCTAGCCACACTTTTTTCCTGGGCAAGCTTGACTAAGTGGTTAACCAGTACTTGGTGCACATACTTTCACTTGTAACTGACAACAACCCTCACAGGAAGGGAGGAGAAAGAAATTATTTCATGATCACGAAAGTATGGGACCAGGCCGGGATCAAACTTGCCACCCCTGGATCTGCAGTCAGACATGTTAACCACAATGCTATGTGGCCCCCGGTCTTGAAGGTTAAGAAGATGGAGTGCATACAATGCTGTTTCACAGTTATATAATCCTTTTTTTTGTTGCCCTCAGATATGGCTTATGAAGTGTAAAATTAATTTGGTGCTAAAATTTAATGAATTATTGCCAAGTAACTGCTATTCTCTTGGGCCAAGCTCTTGCTTGGCTAAATGTTTATGGAGCAAATGTTATGCAATGTGAAGTACTGTGCAGAGTGCTACAGCTCAATCCCTTCAAGATGTGGCGCTGAGATTTCTTTGTTTTTGATGCAGGCCTCCAGATAAGAGCGTGTACCAGAAAATTATTTTTCTTATTTCCAACCAAAACATATGTTGTGGGTACTCAAAAGAACCGTCTCGAGGGAGCGTAGTGGCTCAGTGGTAGAGTGCTTGACTCGAGACCAAAGGGCCGCAGGTTCGAGCCTCACTTGTGTCACTGCGTTGTGTCCTTGAGCAAGAACATTTATCCTAGCTTAGTACTGGTTCAACCCAGGAAGACGGTGAGTCGGGCCTTCCCTTAATAACTGAAAGATTGTTGATGAGACTTAAAGAATCAAATCAAACAAACAAAAAAGAACCACCGAGACGGTTCTTTTGAGCACTCAAAACTGATGGGTAAGAAAATAATCACAATTTTGCGCTTAAATGTTTTGCTTAACTGGCCCTTTGTTGATGTTTATAAAGAATGTGATTTTTTGCAAAACTAGTAGAGTTTTTAAAACAGTTTTCATATTTTTGTACTGAGCCTGAACTTCTTACAATTGCATTGTAATTCAGTGTTACCTTTTGTTGTCGGTCATATGCATCAATTTCTTGTCACTTATTTCCGGACGCCTTCTCGGATGGTTTCCCCTTTGCCTTCATTTGAGTACTTTAAATTTGTAGCCTTCTTAGGAACTGACAGACCAGCTAGAGGCCTCTATTACATGGGTCGCCAGATGGTTCTTTTCCATGTTTTATTTACAGCTACTGAAACCTATGAAAATACAAATAAAAAAAAAACTTTTGTACATGTATGCAATAAATGCCAAAGACAAAGTTCTAATATATTGGTTCGTACCTGACATTATGTATATATACAAAAATGAAAATTCTATGGAAATCATACTTACATCCAACATGAAACAACATAAACATCAGAATGACAGTTATTTCATTTCCGTATTATATGCACTTATTTTTGAATTGCGTAATTTTCAACTCTCAACCAAATAATGTGGGTGCTCAAAAGAACCGTCTCAATGAGATGGTTCTTTTGAGCTCTCAAAACACAAACTATAAACTGACTGATAGAAATTATCACAATTATCTAAATATGAATAAAGTTATTTTCAGAAAAAATAGTCTAAATTCTCTTATGAATATTGGGGCGCACACTATCTGGTTAATTTAACCCTTCTCATGCTGAGCACAGCTTTATCCTTTTTGGAAATCACAGTAGAACCAGATCAGCTGGCTTCTGATGGTGCCATCGGATCAGGAGTGACACTGTTTTCCACCTTGATTGAAAATACATGGTAATAACTGGAAGGCAACAGTATAGGGGAGGGCTGTAGCCTAGTCCATAAAAATACTCGGCATGACAAGGGTTAAAAGTAAAACTGTAGGCTAATCAGAGCTTAGGAACACATCTACATGGACAAGCTCGAGAAGTTCAAAATGGAAGCATGCAATGTGCAAGAATGTAACAAACGACCGCCAGCTTTTTTGAAAAGCTAATACTTGTATGAAAATTAATCTATTTGCATTATGTTTTCACTCAAAAATATGCTGTTAAACATGTTTATGCAAAGGTCACTTTATGTATTTAATTGAATTACCTGCAACTAAACTGGAGTGAGCCAGAGAAACACTGGTTTATTAATAGCTCGCAGAATTGTTGGATTTTTTCTTTGAACACATGGCACATAGAAATAGGTCAACAGCCATCTTGATTTGAGAATTTTGAAAGTGTGTAATCTCAAACAACACATGTTATGTGGCTAAAGCTTGATTTACAAACTACTAATTTTATTACACTGATGATGCCTTTAAAAAACAAAAGCCCCACAAGTTAATGCCATTTGAGATAATAAACAGTCAATAATAAAGATTTACTAATTTTGCTTTGAGACTAGAAACATCTGAGGGTTATTCAACAAACACATTTGAGGGCCGTTCAGCAATTTTGAACTTACTAATTATTTAAACAATTTTTCTTAAACCTTTACTCCATAATAGACGCCTTTTGACACCTTTGAAATATCATGTATTTGAAAATATTATGGAAATGGAGCATTTGCTCTTTTGGAGCAAATGCTCCATTTTCCATAATATTTTCAAAAGTGTTCAAAAATAAGCTAAACTTTTTCTTGAATATTTCAATGTTGTTTTAAAATAGCCATTAAATATCATATATTTGTAAATATATTATGGAATATGGAGCATTTGCTTTTTTGGAGCAAATGCTCCATTTTCCATAATATTTTCAAAAGTATTCAAAACTACCGTAAGCTAAACTTTTTCTTGAATTATTCAATGTTGTTTTAAAATAGCCATTAAATATCATGTATTTGTAAATATATTATGGAAAAAGGAGCATTTGCTCTTTTGGAGCAAATGCTCCATTTTCCATAATATTTTCATAAGTATTCAAAACTAAACTTTTTCTTGAATTTTTCAATGTTGTTTTAAAATAGCCTTTGAAATATCATGTATTTGAAAATATTATGGAAAATGGAGCATTTGCTCTTTTGGAGCAAATGCTCCATTTTCCATAATATTTTTAAAAGTATTCAAAACTAAACTTAACTTTTTTCTTGCATTTTCAATGTTGTTTTAAAATAGCCTTTGAAATACCATGTATTTGAAAATATTATGGAAAATGGAGCATTTGCTCTTTTGGAGCAAATGCTCCATTTTCCATAATATTTTCAAAAGTATTCAAAACTAAACTTCACTTTTTCTTGAATTTTTCTATGTTGTTTTAAAATTGAAAAATGATGTCATGATATGGAGTAAAGGGTTAAGCAAACCACCCCTAAAACCACACACGGTTGAAATGAGCTCTGCCATCAAGGACAAAATGTGATATGGGGTGCTAAGTAAATAAATAAATAAATATTCTTCATGTGGTCCTGTGGAGGATGGGTTATGTTTGAAAGTTTAAGTACCTACCAGTGACTAGATTGTCATTATGTCCTCCCTCCAAAAGTAGACATAATTGTTATTCCTGTTGCAGTTTCTGGCGGCATTAGCATCATAGCTTTTTATCTGCGCTCTAACTTTGGAACCATTAAGTGGATTTGATTAAACTTGCACAAATACTTATTTTGGACAGCTGGCATGCATTAGATTTTGGTAACCTTGGCCTAATTTTCTTGTCACTAGGGTCATATGAAATAGCCTTGTCTGCAGTCTGAGTCTCCTTCTTCTGAACCAATGACCCTCTGTATGCAAAAGCCTTGTCTGCACCCTGTCTTCTGAACCATTATGGCAAGTTTTTGACCAAGCTGGCACAGATACATCATTGGGAGGACTTTAAGAAATGATTAGATTTTTGTGACCTTGACCCAATTTTCAAGGTCACCATAGTCATATAGCTCTATAAAAAGCATTGTCTGCACTTTTTCTTCTGAACCAATGGCCAGAAGTTTGAAAATAAAAAGAAACCGGTACCATTTACATGTAGATCTAACTTAAATATATTAAACGTGCAGTACAAGAAAAATTCTTAGACATCTGAACTTCTACAAAAAATACTAAGTCTGAAGTGCCGCCACTTTCCGTCCCTGAAATTGACTATCTTATTTTTCCATTGATTTTCCATCATCAGAATTAACTAAGTCCAACTTTCCACGGCACTTATTTAAAAAATCCGTGGAAAGTTGTTACTGATTTCATAGTTTCCATAGAAAAATTTTGAATTCCACGGATATTGATGGCTAAGAAAAATGCTGTCTGCTTATTCCACGGAATTCCATGGAAAATCAGCCTGTTTTTTAAAAAGCCATGGCAAATTTGTTAGAAATCCATGGAATCCGTGGTAAAAACAAAAGATTCCATGGCATATTTACAGACGGGCACACCCGTGGGTGTATGGCTAACGGCTCTCATGCGGTTAGGATGGATCGGCTCTTCTAAATACCCACACTTAAACTTATATAATAGAGAAGTATTTTTTAGTGACTGGCCTATGTCAGCGCTAAACAATACCTCTTATGCCAAACGAACAAACCCATACGTAACAAACTCTTCTATACACTGTCGTAACGTCACCCTGGTTGAGACGCTATCGCAGCCGAAACATCAAGATCCTGTGGCCCTTTTTCCCTTCAAGGTCACGTTATCCAGATAGTTTCGAGGTTTACACATACTGATACCAATTCTCTTAAAATTCCAGGAAAAAGGTTGAACAGTGTGGTGCCGACGTAACGTTTGGACGTTTACGTCGGACATCACCCTGCCCACGCACTAATTTCGTACATGTATAACGTATCAGTCGTAAACAACTAATTATGACCTCTCGGCAAAAAATATATACATCAATATTGAGAGATTACATTCTGCTGTTTTATGTGTGTAAAACCGTACAATGCTTTCTTACATTTATTTTGGTGTAACACAAAAATGCTTTACATTTACTTTGGTGTAACGAAAATATCTTACATTTACTTTGGTGTAACAAAAAATATCTTACATTTACTTTGGTGTAACATTACACCTACCTAATCTCTAAACATACATGTCAGCTATCACCTTATTTATGTAAGTGTGTTGTAGTGTATGCACCTAACCCTTATTCTTATATGCGTCAGATATAACTCGAGGTGACACAGACAGGTCGCTACAGAAAGTCGATTATCACTAGCAGTTAAATCGTCTTTCCAACAACGCCGTACAAATCACAACAATTTAAAATCTAGCTGCTAAAATTGTTTTTCACCTATCGGTCCCTGGTAAATCTTTCAGCATGCCATTATAGTTTTAGGTGCAGGCCCGACATGGCCTGTGACTACATTTGTCCGAAATAACCCGACGAGTCCATTCGGACAGCTTTTACTATAGCCGCAAGAATGGTCCCAGCAGATTTTTAGGCAATACGCATGTGCGTAACTTCATACGCAAGTGCGTAACAATCGCTATTTTCACCAAAAAAAACGGGACGTTATTGATAACACCCGAAAGAACACATACACGGAATGCTGGCCGATTCAACAGACGACAAAATATAAACGAGTGACTTATTATTTCAATACAATGTGACATGCTAGAGACATCGCGATTCAATGCAATTACACGGATCGCCATCGCCCTGTCATGTACAATATCAATACAGTAACAATATATATAGCTTCACGTACCTTTTATAATAATGAATAGCATCTCTATATCGAACCTTTCATCGGTATGTTTAAAATGTCCCCTAACAAGAATGGGAAATTCCATCCTTTATATATTGAAAAACGCACAAGATTTCCGAGATATTCAAGAAGAATAAGGAAAACGTGCAAGCGTTGATAAATATAGATACAATGAATTCCATCTCAGACAAACCGACCTTTTATTGGGACTATCAAAAGAAAGAGTACCGTATCATGGTTCGAATAGGTGCCCAGGTGCATACCTAAACCACTGCGTATTTGTGCGTATACGCAACCATAGCTGATTCTGTTATTCCAGCCATTCTGTATCGTAACATTCGGGAGAAATATTTTACTGAAATTTACTGAACCAGCAAGTTCTACAAAAGTTAAAAAATGTTCTAGAACATTTTTAGAACAGTTCTAGAACAAGCATGTCATTATCATAAATTTAACCAGATTGATGTTGGGAAAAACATGGCTGCCAGAATTGGAGGGATTATGAAGGCTCCCCAAAAAGCACTTGTGGCAGTTTCTAGATGGCAAATTTGACAGTATTATATAGTCTGGGACAGTGACAGCGAGTAGGCTTGAGACATAATTTCTTAAGTATTAATGTTAATTGTTGCTGTAGTTGCTGTTTTCCAAGGTCAAATGCATGACAATGTTTTGAAATGGGTGGGGTAACAGGGTGGCAATAACTAACAACATTTAGGCCAACTTAGGGCCCCTATAATAATTCTCCTCCAGTTGATGTTTATTTATTTATTGTGTCACCTGCATTTGGGGATTACTTATTGGGGTTTTAAACCAATGTCAACAGTTTTCCAGATATATAAAGGTAGCATTCGATGGAATCTTATTTCCAAACCCTATATGGGACATTTTTGGGGAGGTGTTCTACAACTGTTTTAGAAAAGTTCAGATTTTTTTTAGAACAGTTGCAGAACAAACCACTAGAACATTCCTGAAATTGTTCTTAAACTATTCTAAAATGCTCTAAAATAATTCAGGGGCATTAATAGAATGCTTTATATGACATTTTTGAAGAGTTGTTGTACAGTCTTTCCAGAAAATTTCTAAAGGTTTGTTCTGGATCAGTTCTAGAAAAAGCCAATGTTTATTCTAGAACAGTTCTAGAACAAACCATTAGAACATTTCTGGAATTGTTCTGGAACCATTCTAAAATGTTCTAGAATGATTCAGAGACATTTTTAGAACGTTAAATGGAACATTTCTAGGGGTGTTCTACAATTGTTCCAGAAAAATTCTAAAGGTTTGTTCTAGATCAGTTCTAGAACAAACCAAGGTTAGTTCTAGAACAGTTCTAGAACAAACCATTAGAACATTTCTGGAATAGTTCTGGAACCATTCTACAGATGTTCTAGAACTATTCAGAGACATTTATAGAACGTTAAATGGGACAATTTATGAGGGGTGTTCTACAACTATTCCATAAACATTCTAAAGATTTGTTCTGGAACTGTTCTAGAACAAACCAAGGTTTATTCTAGAACAGTTCTAGAACAAACCATTAGAGCATTTCTGGAATAGTTCTGGAACCATTCTACAGATGTTCTAGAACTATTCCGAGACATTTATAGAACGTTAAATGGGACATTTTACGAGGGGTGTTCTACAATTGTTCCATAAACGTTCTAAAGATTTTTTCTGGAACTGTTCTAGAACAAAATTGATTTGTTCTAGAACTGTTCTAGGAAAAACTTTTAGAATTTTCTGGAACTTTTCTAGAACAAATTTTTTGACCTCGGCTAGAACAATTGTAGAACAAAAAATTGTCCCATTTAACGTTCTACATCTGTCCCATAAACATTCTAGAACATATCTAGAACAGTTCTAGAACATAGTTCTAGAAAATTCTAGAATAATTTTAGAACATTCTAGAACAGTTCTAGACCGTTTCGCAGGGGAAAGGCCAAATAAAAAGTACAGTGTTTCCAGTCACCCAATCCTGCCAGCAGATGATTCACCTGAAATATCAAGTCTTATTTCCACCAAAATGAAATTTATCACATTATTACATACCCACCAATCCAACACCTTCATACCAACGGGGTCAAACTTTCTGCTAGCAAAGCTCATGGAACATTTAGACACAAATTATCGAATAGCATTACCAGAATTTTTTAATTTCTATTGATTTGTTTGTTTTGATTCTTTACATCCCATCAACAATCTTTCAGTTCTATAGGGACGGGTCTTCCTGGGTTGAACCAGTACTTAGCTTGGAAAAATGTGTCTTGCTCAAGGATACAACGCAGTGATGCCGGACCGGGCCGCATAGCGCAGTCGGTAACGTGTCTGGCTACAGATGCGTTGTCTGACTGCAGATCCGGGGGTCGAGAGTTTGATCCCGGCCCCGTCCCATACTTTCGTGGAGATTGATCATGAAATAATTTCTACGGTCATTCTCCTCCCTTCGGCTGATTCATTCAAGAAGGGTTGTTGTCAGTTACAAGCGAAAGTATGTGCACAAACTACTGGTTAACCGCTTGTTCAAGCCTGCCCAGGAAAAAGTGTGGTTAGGTGAACTGACCGTCCCGCAATGACCATAGCTGTTGACTTGGGACGTAAAGCAACAAAACCAACCAACCAAAAGCAGTGATGCCGGTGAGGCTCGAACCTGCAGCCCCTCAGTCTCGAGTCAAGCACTCTACTCTACCACTCTACTCTACCACTGAGCCACTGTGCTCCTAATTTCTATTGACAAAAGAAAAACAGTTTTATTGAATTTAAGGTCCAAGCATGTCCCTCTTCTTCATAACACAGTATTGATTATATGCTATGAAGGAGACAGACTGGTAGGCGTGATCTTTTTTGTGTGCTGCAGTCATATTTGAGGCTTTAACATGGGGGGATCAGGAAAGTTTTGCCAGAGTGTGTCCAATTTTGATGTTTGTTTTTTTTAATTGGATCCTGCAAATACCACAATAAGCGGGCCTTCATCGGCCCGCCACCAAAACGCCATTTAAATGACGTTTCGCTGGCGAGCCGATGTTGGCCCAACATTGAATGCTGACTTGGTGGCTTTGTACTTTTTCAGGGGATCCAAACCAGTATTGCTAAGAAACCCTATATTTTTGTGAATTTTCCGGGGGGTCCTGACCCCCTGTCCCCCCTCTGGATCCCAAAATGTTTAAGAGCTAGAAATTAAAGGACTTAAGAGTAAGGTACTAAAAACATTAATCTGACCTACGAAAAATTGTGGGATAAATTTTAATACAGAATGTATTTTCAAAAATATATAACAGGGTTCCAACAGAAATTCAAAAACACAATTCCATGATTTTTTCATGATCAACAATGTAATTTCCATGACTATTCAATGCATGGCCTCTAACCTCCCCTTTTAGCGGCATCTTCACCACGCTGAGCATTAATGAGATATGCAGCAACAGCAATGTAATAAATAAGCATGCTTATATATACCATGCATGCATTTTGAAATGATTAAAACTTGAAACCACCAGTAGCCAGAAATCTAGCTGTCAGACACACAAACCACCAGTAGCCAGAAAACTAGCTGTCAGACACACAAAATGTGTGTCTGACAGCTAGTTTTCTGGCTACTCAGGTGGTTTCGTCAAATTACTTCACAAAATTCAATGGTTTTTCCATGATTATTCAGGGTCTTTTCAAATTCCATGATTCTTCTATGTATAGAACATTTTTTCGTGATATTCCAGGTTTTCCATGATTTCCAGAGCTTGTTGGAACCCTGTATAATTAAATGCGTGAGATACTTACCGGTTTTGAATAGTGCAAAAGGAATTGCACTAAGATAGGAAAAAATGTAGAAACAGTAGTCTAAGAAGTAGATCCAAGAATTTAGCAAATAAATCCAATATTTAAAAATCTAAATTTTTTAATGCACACAACATGATAAATCCTGTATCATAGAACACTTTGAAGATGACATCCTCTAACATAATATGAATGTTAATTTCTTAGCTCCAGATACGTTGAAATATTTGTCAAAAAAAATGAATATTTTCTTATTAGTCAGCCAAAGTATGATCTATGGGTGCTCAAAGGAAACGTCATAAGGCGACCATTCCTTTAGGTACCCATAACACTTATTTTGGTCGAAAAAACTGAAAATTTATCAGAAATATGTACTCTTATTTGAAACCCTGTCCAATGCATAAGGCAAATGTAATCCATCAATAAAATGAATAGGTTTAAGTTTTAACTCTTTGCATGCTTGGTAATTTTTCAAGATTTTTTCAAAATTAACTTTAAAAAAAAAAATCAGTAACTGTAATACCATCTGAGTGTCAAACAGTTGTGTTGTATAAACAGAAAATATTTTGACTAAAACATTGGAAACATTTTTTGCAATTTACAAGAATATATTATGCATTTAATTTTTTTCTTTTCTCACACAGAATACATGTATTCAACATGCTCAATGAAGTCAGTCATTTTTTTACCTTTTATTTTTTAAGGCAATAAAAATACAAAAAATTGTCGCCTGTACGATCTGCCGATAACCTTTCTATCAGGTTAAATAATGTCTTTTATCTTCAATTCAGATCATAAAAAACAAATCCTCCTACATTTTCCACAAGCGACTGGCTACAGACGACAGCTAATCCATTTTAATTTAAAAACACCGCTCAGACAGAAGCAAACCATAAATTTATTACAACTCAATGTCTTTTGCTTTTTCGCAGAAAACTAGATGTCAGATCGGAAAAATATAAATCCTAGTTTATTTTCGAGTCCACAAGCCAGTGGTTACAGACGACAGTTAATCCATTTAAACTAAAAACAGCAGACGACAAATTTATGATAATATTTTTATCAGTATCTAAGATTAAATATTTCATGTGAATCATCTGCTACATGAAATATAAAATCTTAGTTACTATGTAAAAAAAGAACCAAATTTTCATCTTCAAAATTCTTTCTGTATTAATTTTAGTGATGCTCAATGTGCAATGCAACAGAGATAAATACTAACCCTTAAAGCACCACCTATAATTTGCAGCGGACGACAATTTCAAATTTTGCAGCTTTTTCAAAAATAAACAATAAGGCTGGCAGACGATTCTCATGTTACATCATACCTTATTTTTGTCAAAATTCGAGAAAAATATCCCAAAATTTGTCGTCTGCTGCAGTCGTGTTTGGCGCTTTAAGGGTTAAAGGTACGAATAGATTCTACAAAAAAGATCACAAGAGGCTCCTTTATAGTCATGCATGATTGATTCTTTGCATGCTGGGTAATTTTTTATGCTTTTGTTGTTGTCTGCTGACTTTTAAAAAATATAATCCAAAAACTCTTTCAGGAAAGGAACAGAGTATCAAACGGTTTGGATCCAGATGAAGACCAACATTTTGTTGGTCCTGGTCTGGTTCCAAACTGAATGCAAAGGTTTTCAGCAGACTACAAAAGTCATTACTACATGTAGCAAAGAAAGTGTTGAACACCACTGTCAATGATTGCTAATGCTCTTATGCATAAGTTACAAAATTGTAATCAAGTTTGCCAAACAGCAAAAATCAGTATTCTACTATACAGGCATGCAGACCAACCTTTTTTCTCCAGGAGAAACTGGGCCCCTAAAACAATATGAATGGGGGCCCAGCCCAAAACTAAGGGGCCCAGGACTCAGCGTATAATTAAACATCATTGCCAAGCAAGCATTGGCTCTACTATTAATTGAAGTCAGAGACCCTAACATAATTTGTAAACTTTCAATAGCTACATATTGTCAGATTTGACAAGGGAAAAATCATCTCCAAGACCAAGCAATGAAGTTAAAGTGTCTTGCTCAAGGACCCAACACATTGCCTCTGGTGTGGCTCAAACCAGGAACGTCTTGATTTTAGGTTTAGCACTGGGCCACTGCCAGTTGAAGGCATTCCCATCTCTACCCTTTTACTTTTCAACTGTTCAAATTGACACGGATAGGCAGCAATCGAAAAAATTAATGACAATCTACGAATGTAGATCAAAAAACGATAGAAACAGAGTTTTATTGATTGTCATTTGTCGCCCAAATGGCGACAAATGGCAATCGAAAACCCTATTTCTAACGATTTATGCTCTGCGTCATCAATTATTAAGAGCGTTTTTGATTGCCACCTATCCGGTGTGAAATTTAAGATAGATGAATCAACAGTTAATCTTATAACCTGATTAGTTTGAATAAATAAAATACAAGACAAGGTTAAAAAATTAAACAAACAGGAGCACGGCCAAGTGAATTTTATTTTAAAATTTATCTCAGACAAGCATAATCCTGGATACCATATTTATAGCAATTAAAGACATATGCGGCTATTTCCAATGCGTACCTTTTCCGCGTCTGCAAACGGGGAAAGTTGTCTGGGTCCTGTCTTTCGACCTTTAACGGATTCGGATCAACACAGCTTCCGATATTCTTATGTCATATCGGTGTTCCGACATTTTCTTCACAAAATAACTAATTAAAGTGTGTTCGAAATATCTATTGACATCTTTTCAGAACTGATCGTCTCAGCACTAAAGACAGATAAATGTAGCTCAGTCGAAATCAAACGACGCACACAATAACCCTGGTTACGAATACGATAGTGGCCGAGTCTATACTATTTGTATGATTATTTCGAGCGGCGCACGACCTGACCTCGTGGCCTAGTGGTTAGCGTGTCTGGCTACAAAGCCAGAGGACCAGGATCGATTCCCGGATTCGCACATATTTTCAGTGTGTTTTTTCTTTCTTTTTTAACATTTTAATGCTAAATTACTTCATATACTAGTAAAATGGCATCGTCAAAACGACCGAAATGGTCATCCCCGAACTTTTTATATTGAATTACGCATGAAACCTATGGGGGTGGGGTTAAATTTGGCCCTCTAGAAAGAGAATTAGTTAGGTGACCCCAGTTTTTTATTCTTTTTTCTGAAAGGTATTAAAATAGTCCATGAATTAAAAATAAATTTTCAAGATTTTCAATATCAGATTTTTTAATACATGATTTATTCTAAAAACAAATTCCATTTTTTCGACGAATTGCCAAAATATATCATGCAGTATCTTGTCACAGCATGGGATAACAAGTAAACATGCACTTTTTCTTAAAAGTTTGAGGTCATGGGCAGTAATCTAAGTTAAAAGAAAGAAGCTGGCTGAAGATTACAACCGTTTTAGCTCGATAATTAGGACTAGTGTTATTTTTTTATATTTCTAGAAAATTGGTCAAATGCTGTAAACTTCAATATGTGATTCTGAAAAAATAAGCACGGTGACATATCATTTTTATTTCATAAATGGATAGCCCATGCATAAAACAAACTGTATGCAAAGTATTGAAAATATTTCAATATGGGAAGTATTTAGTAGCATATGTCCTTAATGCCCTCTCACTTCTCGCATGGAAACAGTGTTCCAATTTTATTAAAAACTTAACAGCTTTAAAGCCTTTTACTCAAGTTACCCAATATTAAATATTGTGATTTTCCAACCTTTCTGAAGTCGTGCCAGGCGCCTGTTGAATTTGGGAAAAAGCATTTGAACCGTCAAAATTAGGAAACTTGATGCCGGCTAAAAGAGCTGGACCCCTATTTCAAATTGATAAAAACCATTCGAGCCACGACATGGAATTTCCAACAATGTAGCATGTGCTACCAGCAAAGCCTCAGATCAGCCTGCGCATACTTGCAGTCTGATCAGAGCCTTTGCTTGTTGCTTGAATATTCTATCACTGTTAAGCTACTGACTGAACATCATTTGGAGTTTCTTAACTTTATAGGAGGCTGTACAGGCCAGTCTGAGTCTACACTTGTCAAAATGCCACATTGTTGGAAATCACATGTCGTGGCTCAATTTTACCCATAAGAAATTAGCAGTGTAGAGCTGTAACATGTTGCTTTGCCCTTCATAATTACTCATGAAAGTTTGTTGATGTTGTGTCTTTGGTCGGGCATATCAGGGTTCAACTGTTGGATTTCTTTTGCTCAGGTATTCAGTTCCATCTACTGTCGAGTCCTTAGCTTTGTTTTATCTCTTTTTTATATATCTTGATTAGTATGTAATAAGAGATGATGCATCGGTAATTATGTAACCAAACATCTATGTGTCTTGATCCACATCAGAATTAAGGCTGAGGTTGGTACCTTTAAACATGTTTAAGCCCTCCAGTAATTTTTTACTGACCATCCCAAGGCAGTGCTTTCCTTTTTGTTATTTGTGTTTCGTGTTTGACTTTGTTATATTGTCTTGTCTGTTCCTTGCAGCCTTGTGATCAAGGATTAATGTGTCTTGCTCAAGGACACCCAGGTGAACCGCATGTCTAGGCCTCGGAGGGTGTTGGCTATCGGAGGTAAACAAAGGATTTTGGGGTTGGACATGGTCTGTATTGAGACGATTTTATTGTATTTAGAATCGCTTTGAGGGATAAGAACAACATACAAGTCGATAGTATACAGAATGATGATAACTCTGAATACAAATACATGTTTTTGAACTGAATCTGTTCGAGTTTAAATCGCATTTGAATTCGGAAATGCTAAAATTTGGACGAATATTTCGAATTCATCAGTTAATATTCATATCTATTATTTTATTTTTACTTGATTTACAGCCACCGCTGGAATGTATAACCTCTCTTTGGAATGAATCAGTCAAATACAATTCAAACATACTTGTAAAACCCTTAATTATTTGCAATTTTATGACGGTGGTATCATGTTTATAGGTAGCTTTCCGTTCGGAGGTATGTTGGGTAGCTGTCGGAGGGAAGGCTTGTGCATGTTAACATTGATTTCGGAGATGAGCAAATTGATCATGCTCATTAAACAAGCTCTCGCATACGGAAACAAAAGTGTAACACTCAAACACTTTCAAAAACAAGTGGTTCGATTGGCGAGGAACATTTCAAAGGAAAAACAAGTTTAAATAAACCAATTTGTTAGAGTTTTTGTTCAACATTGAATGGGTGTTTTTTTTTTGCATTAGTTTGTTTTGTTTGTTTTGGCCTACCATATCTATTTAGCCCTTTGCACAATCTGGCAGTATCATAACATGCCAAAGCATTATACTATAATGAAATGGACGCATACCTTTTCGTGAAGGTGACATATCAAGTGTCAATGCAATTAGTATACCAGATGTTTAGACGAGCACCTGTACAGTCTAATCAGTGCAGGAAATGCCACAATCCCAGACAGACACATGTCTCCAAGAGACAGGGACACTGGAACACAGACAAATAAGGAATACGCACAAAAGTCAGAATACAATAAGCAAAGCATTCAGCTCCATTTATCTCAGTGAGAGTATTGCCAAACTAGAAATGACACAAAATAAGAGTTTATAACGAAGTGCTAAACATGAACCCCCAGCAAATACAACAAAAATAGTAAGTGAGTATGATCAGGAAATACCACATCACAAACTTAAGACAAACCCATGGCACCGTGAGGAAGAGCCACACATCAAACCACGCGACACTAGGAAGACAAACTAAGCGAAGCAAACAGCTCTCTCTTCCCCATCTACTCGCTTCCTACGCTCTCTCTATCCCTCTCTCTCTATCTCTCTCTCTCTATTCACTCTCTACTCGCTCTCCCCTCTATTCTCTACTCGCTCTACTCTCTACTCTCTCTCTCACTACTCTTGTCTCTCTGTACTCTCTATTCTCTTTGTCTCTCTCTACTCTCTATTCTCCTTGTCTCTCTCTACTCTATCTCTCTTTCTGGTCTCTCTCTACCCTGTCTCTCTCTCTCTACTCTGTCTCTTTCTACGTCTCTCTCTCTCTACGTCTGTCTCTCTACTTGGTCTCTCTCTCTCTCTACTCTACTCTGTCTCTCTCTCTATTCTCTCTCTCTCTCTACTTTATTCTCTACTCGCATTCCTCTACTCTCTCTCTTTCTCTACTCGCACTCCTCTCTACTCTCTCTTTCTCTACTTGCACTCCTTCTCTACTCTCTCTTTCTCTACCCGCACTCCTTCTCTACTCTCTCTTTCCTTACTCACACTCCTTCTCTTCTCTTTCTCTACTCGCACTCCTCCTCTACTCGCTATCCTTCTCTACTCATTCTTCATCTACTTCCTTCTCTACTCGCACTCTTTCTCTACCCACTCCTTCTCTACTCTCTCTCTTTCTCTACTCGCACTCCTCTACTTTCTCTTCTCGCACTCTTTCTATACTCGCACTCCTTCTTCTCTCTCTCTTTTTCTACTCGCACTCCTTCTCTACTCGCACTCCTTCTCTACTCTCGCTCTCTCTCTATCTCTTTCTCTACCCTCTCTTTCAATACTTCATTCTCTACTCGCAGTCCTTCTCTACTCGCAGTCCTTCTCTACTCGCAATCATTCTCCACTTACTCCTTGTCTACTCACTTCTTCTCTACTCACACTTCTTCTCTACTCGCCCTCCTTTTTTCTCTTTTCTCTGCTCGCACTCCTTCTCTGCTCTCTCTTTCTCTACTCGCACTCCTTCTCTAGTATCTCTTTCTCTACTCGTATTCCTTTTCTACTTCCTCTTTCTCTCCTCACACTCTTTCTCTACTCGCACCCCCTCTACTCTCTCTTTCTCTACTCGCACTTCACTGCTCTCTTTTCTCTACTCGCACTCCTCTACTCTCTCTTCTTTACTCGCACTACTTCTCTACTCTCTCTGTCTCTACTGGCACTCCTTCTCTACTCTCTCTTCTATACTCGCACTCCTTCTCTTCTCGCAGTCCTTCTCTACTCGCAGTCCTTCTCTACTCGCACTCCTTCTCTACTCACTCCTTCTCTACTCTCTCTTTCTCAACTCGCACTCTTTCTCTGTTCGCACTCCTTCTCTTTTTTCTCTTCTCTACTCGCACTCCTTCTCTCCTCTCTCTTCTCTACTCGCACTCCTTATCTACTCTCTTTCTCTACTCGCACTCCTCTACTCTCTCTTTCTCTACTTGCACTTTTCTCTACTTGTCCTCCTCTTTTCTCTTTTCTCTACTCGCACTCCTTCTCTGCTCTCTCTTTCTCTACTCACCATCCTTCTCTACTCTCTCTTCTCTGCTCGCACTCCGTCTCTACTCTCTCTTTCTCTATTCTTTTTTTCTCTACTCGCACTCCTTCTCCACTCTCTCTTTCTCTACTCGCACTCCTTTTCTAATCGCATTCCTCTACTCTTCTCTACTTGCACTCCTCTACTCGCACTCTTTCTCTACTCTCTCTCTTTCTCTTGTCATGCTCCTTCTCTACTCGCACTCCGTCTCTACTCTCTCTTTTCTACTTGAACACCTACTCTACTCTCTCTTACTCTACTCTCTCCTTCTCTACTCGCTCCTTCTCTACTCGCACTCCCTCTACTCGCTCCCCCTCTTCTCGCACTCCCTCTACTCGCTCCTTCTCTACTATCTCTTCTTCTACTCGCTCTTTCTCTACTCTCTCTTCTCTTCTCTCTCTTTCTTCTCTACTTTCTCTTTCTCTACTCTCTCTTTCTCTGTCTGTCTCTGTCTGTCTGTCTGTCTGTCTGTCTGTCTGTCTCTCTCTCTCTTTCCTCTCTCTCTCTCTCTCCAATGCAGTTGGTAATTTACTTAAAATATCATGAGCAGTACGAGAATATAATGAAAGGATAGCGAGTGTTCGAGGCCAAAGTTCAGTCCTCCTCCGCCAAATTCCAAGTATGTCATCCGATGGTAAAGAATTGTTATAACGTGCTAGCAGGGAACATTTTTATCATGGAATTGAGAGAGGAGTACTCTGTATGCCGTAACAATGAGGCCCTCTCATGAGTTAGGGTGTATTTTTACAAGCCATTTTATTCTAGGGAAATGGAAAATGCCAAACTGAGGGAAACAAAATTGTCAGAGAACAGGGAATAAATAAAACATGAAACATGGAGACAAGTCAATATTTAAAAGGGAACAGGTACATGTACCTCCTAGGAGGGTCTCTATTATAGATGATAGAACAAACATCACATCTATAAAACTACTGAACTTGATCTGTTTAAAAAATATTGTACCCAAACTCTAAACGAGTAACAGCTAGTTTACAATCCGATTGTCCATCTCTTTCTGAAAAGGGTGTCAACCAGGTACATTTATTGAACTAAAGATAATCTAAAGTTGTACTGCAAATAGTTGCAGAAAGATCTAATTAACATTCGATTTTTACAGAAATGGGAAGCTATCTGTTTTTATAAGTACAAATATATAACATGTTACAAATACATGTTGTTTAATGCTTATGGAAATCGCTAGAAACAGTGTTTTGATTGCCATTTGTCGCCAGTCGGGGGACAAATGGCAATCGAAAAATCGGGCGACAAATGTCAATCGAAAACCCTGTTTCCAACTATTTTTGATCTACGTTCGTCATTAGTATTAACGTTTTCAATTGCCGCTTATCCGGCGTGAAACTTTTAAAAATATCTTTAAGATAAACAACTCATCTTTATTGCTTCTTATAAATGACAAATGAGCCGCGACATGTGATTTCGAACAATGTGGCATTTTGACATGAATAGACTCAGACGAATCTGTGTAGCCTTCTCTTAAGCTTAGAAACTCCAAATTATGTTCTTTCAGTAGCTTAATATTCAAGCGACAAGCAAAGGCTCTGATCAGACTGAGCGTATGCGCAGGCTGGTCTGAGCCTTTGCTGGTCGCACATACCACATTGTTGGAAATCACATGTCGCGGCTCAAATAATATTGTTTGAAAAGATGCCATTGTGGGGCTTGGGCTGCTGTTACCGGAATATGAGGACCTGGGCCCTGAATTACACTGCCTCCTTAAAGTTAAGGAAGACTGACTGAGTTAAGTATTGATTTTCAGAATCTAAAAATAACGTTTAAGCTGATTAAAAGCAAAATAGTTTCATTTTTCTGTCTGAGTAAAGTATTGATTTTCAGAATGCGAAAAATAACGTTTAAACTGATTAAAAGCAAAAAAGTTTCATTTTTCTGATGATGTCTTTGACCGCAAGTACTGCATCTATCCAGGCAATTTATTTAGCATGTTGAAATATCAATACGTAAGTCTTCCTTAACTTTAAGGAGGCATTGTAATTCCGGACCCTGTACTTCTGTGCAAAGTTTAAAAACGTTAAAAGATAAAATAACAGAACGGATTACCACCGAAACTGCACTATCTTCAATATTTTTACGGGTATTTGTTATATGGGTTACTTTATCCACCTATACAAATATGCAGTGAAAATCTAGATACGCTTACATGTATACTAATACTTTTAAGAATGAATTGAAAAACAGACCAAAAAGGTAAATTGCTTTTAAATACGTGTGGTAATTTATTTTACTGTCGCAATGGCGCAAAGAGTACGGCTATAAAACGTATGCAAACCATACAGGGTTCATATATTATGGTTTTTATTTTGTTTGATTTTATTCTTAACATCCCAGTCAACAATTTTTCATTATGTCGGGACGGGTCTTCCTGGGTTGAACCAGTACTAAGCAATGATTAATGTGTCTTGCTCAAGGACACAACACAGTGACGCCGGAGAGGCCAGAAATTCGAATGCTCACGTTACTCGATAGCTGCGCATTCAACTAAGATTAAGATGCGGGGATCCAGAGAGGAGGTGGCAGAGGGTCCTGACCCCCCACCCGGGAAAATTGGAAACCTTTGGGGCTCTTTAGCAATACTGGTCCAGATCCCCTGGAAAATCAAAAGCTACCAAGCCAGCATTCCATATTGGGTAATTATCGCCAGCGTTTTGCTGTTGGGCTGATGATGGTCCGCTTTTAGTGGTATTTTGATTCCTCACTCCATTAATCTAAAAAAAAGTGTGTCAGATTTTAGTTGGACTTCCTCTGACAAAATTTCTGGATCCGCGCATGATTAGGCGATAATAACAACATCGCATGAGATGTTTTATTGTAATTATGAGCATTCTTCTAACTAATATTTTACAAAACCAAAGAAAGCGTATCAGTGCAAAGCTACTAGATGGTGGTACAAGACAGGGACATACCCTATCCCAGCCAGCACACAATGTCGGGCAACCATCGGCCCGCCAGCGAAATGCCATTAAAATGTTTTAGATGTTGTGTAGCAAAAAGGAAGAAAGAAAGGCTGAGCAAGGGGTGGGGGTCAGCGACTAGACTAGAGAGCCCTGTTGAAACCCATTCAATTTTTGTGGTGTTTTTTGCATGTGTTGTTGTTTTTTGACGGTTTTGGGGGAGGGGGGGGGGGGGGTAAAATGTTGATATAGTTTGTTTCATTGAATAGAATCCTAAAGGGCGGTGCACCAGAAAGGTGTTTCAGTGGACTAGGTTAGTTGCATGTTTAAATGGATTTGAGTAGGGTATTTCAGTGAACTGAGTGGTCTGAGTGCTTCTCTGGGCTGGGCGGTTTGGGTGTATCAGCTGCCTAGGGAGTTTGGGAGTTTCAATGGGTTGGCTGGTTTATGTATTTCAGTGGACTGTGTGTGTTTGGGTGTTCTGTCGCGAATCAGTATACTGGTGGTTATGGGTGTTTCAATTGTCTGGGTGGCATACATGTATATATTTTTGGATCAAAGGTTTACTAATCATGTACACGTGGCATCTTAACCAACAGTTTCCTAGCATTTTGACACTCCATTTATATAATAAAATGCGCCTCAATGTGAACCTGCATTTTGTAACCCTGTTCATGTTGTTAATACACTGAGTTGCCAGGGTAGATATGGCAAATGTTCTTGCCTATTTTCAGGGACCATACCCTCACCCCCACCCCACACAGCCATCATATCCCTTTCCTATATCAAGCATACTGGTTTCACCAAAAATGAATCAATGCAGAATTTAAATAAATATGTTTTCCCAGACAACTAGACAAAAACATGCATAATGACACCGACTGAAGATGAGCGCTTTTCAAAACACATCACAACTGTAATACCTCTCAAATTCCCTTCTGTATTTCGTCCTTCTGGTAGTCTTATTTTTTGTAGCATTGCCATTTTTTTGTATCATGGCATGCTTAAAATATATCAGATTTGGGCACTAATTGAACGGCAGTTTGTATCAATCTCCGAAATCAATACCACTGTCACTCCGATAGCAATCATGCCAGCTGTCAAGTTTCCTCTGAACATTTTGCTAACCATCAAAACGATATCAACATAAGCAAATTTCAAATATTGATGTTTTAATAGCATTTTGAGACACGACTCTTATAAATCATGCAGGAGAATGATATAGAATTGTGGCGACACAAGCAAATTGTGTCAAAGGTTGATGTAAATCCAGCTATGATCAAACGAATAGCATTTTTTCATTGAAAATTTCACAATCGTCGTTTGAAAGGTCGCCCAGGGTCCTACGGACATGGATCAAAAGCATTTAATACATTCCGAGTCCTTATCATTCAATATAGAAGCAACATGTTTGCTGCTTTCGTCTCCAAGAAACTTTCTATAAGAAATAAAAATGGATGAATACAGACCCTGTCCATCCATATTCGCAATGTTTACCTCCGATAGCCAACACCCTCCGAGATCTAGACATGCGGTTTACCTGGGTGAAGGACACTACGCAGGGACGCCAGTGAGGGGAACTATTTGGGCCTTACATTTAACTTGACTCACATTGTGGACCCAGATCAAATAAGGAGCAACTTTATTATCTACACGGTTTTACTTTCTGAATAAGCACGGTCCCTAATTTAAATAAAGATGGGGCGTCCAGTTCATGTAAGGCCAACCTTAAAAATATTTTTGTTTCCCCTTACCCGACCCGGTTTTACCAGTATGGGTTGGTCGGTCGGAAACTTATTTTTTTAAACTAAAAATCTCAAATTGGATACTCATTAAACTTAATTGTATACAGTAAAACCTGTCATGACAGGCCACTCAAAAAAGACATCGCATAATGCAGGTCAAAAGTATTGAAGAATGTCCCAGAGAGCATTCTGCGATACTTTCGACCTGCATTTAGCACCCATTTGTCTTAACGACCTTTGCATATATCTTTGAGTGGCCGTTTTAGGCAGGTTTTACTGTATAGTCCTACTTTAGGCAATAAAATCAAATACACAAACATTATGCTAAGATAACACTGTTTACATTGGACAATTCTCTCAGGTTAATTGCAATGAAATTAAAAAAATACATTCTTGACTGAAAATTGAAATAATTTTTTTTGAGTAGGGCCTTTTTTCAGGGTCGGTCGGGTAAGGAGAAACAAATAAAATTTTAATTTAGGCCTAATATAGAATTTCTAAAATCTTGTGATGAATTCTCCAATAATATCACAAGTGTTGAAGTACCATATTAAATCTTTTATATAAATATTTATATAAGAAACAGTTTTGGATTAAATTTTGCTTAAAAAATCATATAACTTTGTGCAGACACGTGGTTAAGTTTCTAGTAGGCATAAATTGTAATCATACACGATGTACGGTAAATGTTCTAAAATTTCAAACACTCACCGGTAAGTTGTCAGCCAAAATGGCATAAACAAACAGGGCAGACCCAGAGCAGACTCAGTCTGATCAGGGCTTACCAGTTTGCTATTCTGACATGCATTTTGTGAATTACAGCCCTGAAAACCAACATTTTATTTGAGAACACGAAAAGAAAAGTGTTCCAAATTTTAGAACATTTATCATTTTATTGAACCCTGACACGTGATTTCCAACAATGTGGCATTTTGACAAGTGGAGTCTCATACGAGCCAATGCAGCCTCCTTTTAAACTTAGAAACTCCAAATGATGTTCTGTCAGTAGCTTGACGCTCATAGAATATTCAAGCGACTAGCAAAGGCTCTGATCAGCCTGCCCATATGCGCAGGCTGGTCTGAGCCTTTGCTGGTCGCACATACCACATTGTTGGAAATCTCATGTCACAGCTCATGTATATTTTTTTGCATGAAAGAGAGTGTATGGGTTTTCAATGATAGGACATTTACTAAGAAAGAGCAGAGCCGAAGCATACTTTGTATGGAACTTCCATTACATATTGATATAATAAGTATAAGACGGCCCATTGTGTAGTTTAATGGGTCACAGGTAGAATTTTCTAAATTATAATGTATTCCTGTCCCTGAGGATTGTTTTAATCTTAGCAAACAGTGCAGACCCTGATGAAATGTAGCAATATGCAGCATTATGCTGCTTTTCATCTGGGTCTTCACTGTTAGCTAAAGTACCTGTTCAGGGGTTTCCAGTATACAAAGGGTTAAAGGTACACCAACTCTAGCTTGTGAATCATGCATTCATTCAGAACTAGTGTTTCCATATCAGAAGAATGAGCCTGTATATGGGTTTTGTCATGAGAAAACCTGTCTTCATGGTTTCCTGGTCCAGGTCATGCTCAATCAGGCCTGCTCAGCTACAGAGACTAGCTAAAAAATTGAAATATTGCCTGTAGCAAGTTTAGATATGACACTTTCTAATAAGAGAATAATAAAGGGCTAATCAGTCTGCTTGGATGTGCAGGCTAGTCTGCAACTTTGTTGGTCGCAAAACCCAAAAAAGGTTTTCTCACGCCGAGGCCCATATACATGTAATGGGGTGCTGGGTAATACTAATACATGTATTATATCCACAGAAATTCAGACAGAGGCTGAACAACAAGACAATGTGAATATCATCAAATCTTCCTAGAATGGCTGCATCAATTTGATCTGAAAATTCTAGAAAACAGACCCAAGGCCATAGTGCGTTACATGTACGGAAAATAAGTTTCAGCGAGAAATGAGACAAGAATCTACATGTACTAATGATACCAATTTCTTATTCAACAACTCACAATGAGCGATGATCTCTTTTAGCCTTTTAAAAGTATATTGAGTGCACAACTCTTTGCCTGATATTGTTGTCTGTTGTCATGATAACCTTTGCAAACAGTTTGGAACCAGATCAGGCCAAATGAAATGTTGGGCCTGATCAGGAACCAAACTGTTTGACACTCTGAATGTATTTCGGAAAGACTTTTTTGAAAAGTTGATTTTGAAAAATCAGCAAACGACAAAAAGCATGAAAAATTATCCAGTGGCCAAAAGAGTTAAGGTCAGCTGATGGACATACATTATGTTTTTTGAACTGACACCTGCTAGATTAATTTCATATCCTTGATAAACATCATACTAGACATAGTTGACAAGATAATCTCTTTGATCCCAATGTAATTTCTTTTAATTCTAAATCAAAGAACATTTCGGGTGGCAAAGTATGTATTAAACATTCTGAATACATGTACAAAATATTAAACCTGTGCACATTTGCACTGGTTTCATATTTCAGACCTCCAGATAAGAATGTATATTGGGAAATTATTTTCTTTATTTCTCATCCAAAACATATGTTGTGGGTACTCAAAAGAACCGTCTCATTGAGAGGGGGAATGTGATTGCAAATGACTGGTGCATAAAGCCCAACGCAATGTCTCGGGGTCCGGTACCTGACCCCGAGACACTCATTCTAGGGGTCCGGTACCGGACTCCGAGCCGAGCCTATGAGGACTGTCTCCGGGTCCGTAGTTTGTGAAACAACTACTGACATGCCTAGGGATACGAGTCCGTACATGCACGTGGTCCGGTAGCTTGCTAAAACAATTACTGACAAGTCTAGGGAGACGGGTCTGTACCTGCACATTTATGTAGTGACCGTATATTACCATCGTTAATTTCACTTTGTTCCGTCCACCATCTTTAATCCTCGAAGGGAAGCTAATCTTATTTACTGTCACATTATCCAAACAAGTATAAGCTTATACAAAAGGTATAAAAAAAAAATCGAGAAAAAAAAATAACGGTAAAGTTAACCATATTCTCTCTATATATATATTTTTCTTATCCTTATTTTTTTTAACAAACCATGAGTAAAGGAAATTATTCACCTGTAACAAATTAATAATCTTCTCATCTTCAATTAAAGAAACCAATTAGCTGATGAGTGAGATGAGTGAGCAGTGTCAAATAAGCTCACCTGTGTAGGTAGGTAGGTAGGTAGGTGGGTGGGTGGGTGGGTGGGTGGGTGGGTGGGTGGGTGGGTGGGTGGGTGGTGGATGGATGTGGATGGATGGATGGATGGATGGATGGATGGATGGATGGATGGATGGATGGATGGATGGATGGATGGATGGATGGATGGATAGATAGATAGATAGATAGATAGATAGATAGATAGATAGATAGATAGATAGATAGATAGATAGATAGATAGATAGATAGATAGATAGATAGATAGATAGATAGATAGATAGATAGATAGATAGATAGATAGATAGATAGATAGATAGATAGATAGATAGATAGATTTGATAGATAGATAGATTTGATAGATAGATAGATAAGTAGATAGATAGATAGATAGATAGATAGATAGATAGATAGATAGATAGATAGATAGATAGATAGATAGATAGATAGATAGATAGATAGATAGATAGATAGATAGATAGATAGATAGATAGATAGATAGATAGATAGATACTAGATAGATCGAGGTGGGTGGGTGGGTGGGTGGGTGGATGGATGGATGGATGGATAGATAGATAGATAGATAGATAGATAGATAGATAGATAGATAGATAGATACATAGATAGATAGATAGATAGATAGATAGATAGATAGATAGATAGATAGATAGATTGATAGATTTGATAGATAGATAGATAGATAGATAGATAGATAGATAGATAGATAGATAGATAGATAGATAGATAGATAGATAGATAGATAGATAGATAGGTAGATAGATTTGATAGATAGATAGATAGATAGATAGATAGATAGATAGATAGATAGATAGATAGATAGATAGATAGATAGATAGATAGATAGATAGATAGATAGATAGGTAGGTAGGTAGGTAGGTAGGTAGGTAGGTAGGTAGGTAGGTAGGTAGGAGGTAGGTAGAAAGGTAGATAGATAGGTAGGTAGGTAGGTAGGTAGGTAGGTAGGTAGGTAGGTAGGTAGGTAGGTAGGTAGGTAGGTAGGTAGGTAGGTAGGTAGGTAGGTAGGTAGGTAGGTAGGTAGGTAGATAGATAGATTTCCAAGTCCAAAAGGCTATGAAGACCATGAGGATACAAAACAACATATACAATAAGATGACATCTATGCGCGGATCCGGGAATTTTCGTTGGGGGGGGGGGGGGGGTCCAGCTAAATCTGACAAAAAAAGCTCTGACAACGTTTTTTTTTTAATAGTCCTCAGCTTATTTTTCAGAAGTCATATGGTTAATTTCAAAGAAAACTCTGAATCCGCACTTGACATCCTAACAAAGACAGTGAAAACAGTAATAGTCATAATTAAACAACTGCATTTAGTAGTGTGGATAGATATGATAATTGTTGCTTTGACCTAACAGTCTCAGTTTCGTGGAGAAGCTGTTTAAAGTCCTAGTTCTGATTGCAAGTTGGATATCTCAAAGAGATAATTCCAACAAGCAACCACAACAAGCTTCGATTTACAGTTGGCTGCAGCTTGGATGCCATTATATATTATCTATATATGTGCGCGAATTGCCACTCATTAGAACATGGAGCAGCATATCGAGGCTGCCCTATTACAAAAGAATTTGAAAGCAAACAAGACAAAGAAACAATTTAATTAAGGCAAGCTTAGCTATGAAAGATTAATTAAAGGAGATCAATGCCTCCACAAAAAACACAACTGAAAACTGCATCTGACCCCAAAAGACTGAATCCCCCACCGCAACTAAAAACAAGCACAACGAACGCCCAAAAATCACCAGTTTGTCACAAGACAAGAAATGCAAAAATACGTGGCAGAGGCCGTCACGGCAGCGGCCAGCATCATTCTCGAGAAAACGGCATTAAACGATGAAGAAAACCTATCAGAAATATAACGGGAAATCTTAAGATCATGAATTGCTCAGGCGAGCCTGCACCTCAGGATCCGCCAGCAGACGCTAATTTTAGCAAAAAAAGACAAAAAAAAAAAAAAAAACAACAACAGAAGATTCTACACAAGATCCTGAGCCAATGGAGGCTCAGAAACCGGAAACAACAACTCATACGAATGCCTTAAACTATGATGATCTAACAAACACCGTCAATTACAAAATTAAGGGAAATGCAACTTATGCTTAAGTCAATGCCTAATTTCTCCGTACAGACAAACATTGTGGACCTGGATCAGACTGCTCTTAGGAGAGCAGTTTGATCCGGGTCCGCAGTGTTTGCTACAAAGACAGGTTTGAAATAAACTAGCAGAACATATAGGGAAAGATATCTATGTATAATGCATCTAAAATGGCGTCCGCTGGAGTCATCTGCAACATGTAAATGTAATGTCAATTGCTCTTTTTGCTGTAAAAGCAAACATTGTGGACCCAGATCAGACTGCCCCTAGGAGAGCATTCTGATCTGGGTCCACACTGTTTGCTACAAAGACGGGTTTGGAATAAACTAACAGGACATATAGGGAACGATACTTACGTATAATGCATCTAAAATGACGTCTGCTGAGGACCTCTGCCACATGTAAAAGTAATGTCAGGCTCTTTTCGCTGTACAAGCCAACATTGTGGACCCAGATCAGACTGTCCCGAGGACAGAAGTCTGATCTGGGTCCACATTGATTGCTACAAAGACTTCTTTCAATAAAAAAAAACTATTGCAATTATAGTTCATGAATGATCTGATTGTTAATTGTGTAAAATTGTACTGTTTGTTCGGATTAATGGAAGACAATCACACCTTTAGGATTATCCTTGTCGGTGACCAATTAGAGGGTATGAATGCAATTAAACAATGCACATGCAATCCCCGTTTGCTTATTTCAATGAAAGTGCAAATTGGCATTAACCTTACAGACAATAATAAAATAGAGAGAGAACAATAATTATGAGAAAAAATAATAATAAGAACACCGAGAAAAACATCAATTAAAGAATCGCACACCCTGCGTCAATTCACTGATGCGATAGTAAGTTTCCACTGACATTAATTACCTTTATTCATGGATTTTGAAATTCAAAAATAAGGATAAGAAAAATAAAACTAATAGGAAACAAAGTAAGAGAAATTATATAGCTATTTTTTGTACTCTTGTCCGTTAAAAATCTTATACCTATTGTATAAGCTTATACTTGTTTGAAAGTGTAATACATATTAGCTTCCCTTTGAGGATCAAAGATGGCGGACGCTGCAAAGTGAAAACTTCAACACATAACACAATTGTTTATTTAAAGTCAGAGAGTATAAACAAGTATTTGCTGGTAAAAAAAAACCTTTTACTACATATATGTGTAGGCACGGACCCGTATTTCTAGCCTTGTCAGTAGTTATTTCACAAACTACCGGACCCTGAGACACTCCTCACAGGCGAGGCTTGGAGTCTGGTACCGGATCCCTAGACTGCGGGTCTAGGGGTCTGGTACCTGATCCCTAGCCCCGCAGTCTAGGTGTCAGGTACCGGACCCCGAGACACTGCGAAAGCGCAAATGTGTGATTCACAGCTGTTAGCCAATTAAACTTTAAGGTGCCATGGCTCTACATTTATTCTCAGAGTTTATCAAATTGAACAGGAAATAAGTTCTGATTTCTAGATTGACAAGTAGATCGAGCTACGTAGGAATATAATGTGAATAAATCAGGTTTTCTTTCTATCATTACAGGTTGTCAAACTGGTCACGAAAACCAATGACTTATGCGATTTCAACCACATTGGCAGTATTTTTCGATGGCTTCAGATGAATGCAGCTGTACTATGCATTAAAGAAATATACCGCTAAACAAACAGTTTGCTTACTTACGTGAATTAAACAATATGTTTGTTTTCTTTGTTGACTTTTTAATTTTTCACTAGTGCAACATTAGCTGTTATCACGACGGTCGTGTGTAACCGGGACCCAGATCCCTGGCCGGGACGGGGTGGGGCGAGGTTACCAACTACATGTATATAAGTGTATGTAGGCACATGCCAATCAAAGGGGTCTTCGTTACTAAAAATCTGTGAAGGTTTCAAAAATACATGTCTGCAAATGGGTTCATATCTGTCTGGAAATGGGTTGTTAAACTATTAAAATCTATCTATCTATCTATGGTTTACACGCCGTCCGTCACACTTGACTGTTATAGCGCGGGGGGTTGCGTCTTTTAACATCTACAGCTACATCTATATTGGTACGTTGCTCCGTCACAGTTTGACGATTATTCAACGGCTTGACTTCTAGTGGTTACGCATAAAAGATGAAATAAAAGAGACTTAAGACAGACAGAAGAAATATATAATAATACACAAGATATACAAATGTAGAATAAAAATAAGGAGAAAAGAAAATATGTGTCAAATTTATAAATACATAAAAATAGTTGAGGGAAGAAAGTTAAGAGAAAGTAGTAGCTGATAGGTACGGCAGCACTGAGGGGACATGTGAAAAAAATATTTATCTTGTTCCCACGACATAAGATCTCGTTCCCACGACATGATTATCTCGTTCCCACGACATAAGATTTCGTTCCCAGGACATAAGATCTCGTTCCCACGACATAAGATCTCGTTCCCACGACATAAGATCTCGTTCCCACGACATAATTATCTCGTTCCCACGACATATTTGTCCAATGAAAATGAGCCACTATTGACTGTCGCCATCTTCGTTTAGATATGTAAAGGGTAAGCACATTTTGTCACGTTAAACAAGCTGTTGATTTATTTTAGAACTGTTCTAACATATGCTAGATCAAACGACCCACATTGTAAACATGATCATGCAAAAGCTGATCTGAATTTAAAAGGGTAAAGTAACTCTAGATCATTATTTGGTAACATCAAACTGATCCATCTTCTTGTCGATCTATTCAATTGATTTCCCTTTCTTATTTAATGATATGTTTTGTACAGAAAATGACGTCTACTTATTATGTCTGTTGTATATATTTAAACGACTCTCATGGAAGCAAACAATATGTTGGGGGTTGACTGATATGGGTCCATATTGTTTGCAATAAAGTTTACCAAAGTGCACCAGAAGATGAGAAAACAGCTGACAAATATTGTTAACCCTGGGAAAGGAGTAAAATTAACATTAAAACTAGACTGTATACAATACGTTCTTGAACAGACAGTGCATGCCAAAACCAAAGACAATGACCTGTCCACTCAGCGAATACTTTTTCTTTGTGCGTGGAAAACACTAATGCCTTTCATTTGTAACTACATGTACCCATTCACTGTACAGTAGATATACAGATTTATCCGGGTTCATGTAAAAGCTGATCTGAATATTCGCTGGGCGCACAGTTAATTTTATTCGTTCTGTCATGTACGAGATCATATACTTGTACAAGCAAATGGAAGTTCTGTAAAAATTGCAGATTTAGGCAAGCCAAGCAAGTATTCAAGTGCTGGGCCATTTTTTGTGTTGCATCATATTTTTGAAAGGCTGTACATATAATATAATCGGTCAGTGTACAATCACGTGAAATGTAACAAAATTGCACATATTTCATATTTGTACAAAATTTGAAATCTGTGCAAACTTGAACAGAGTTTATACTATTCTTAAGAGTGTAACAGCAAAGTAAAGCTATCACATGCATTTGTTAAAACATATTGTGTCAGCTCACATTTGAAAGTATTGTTAAAGTGCATCTAGGCTTCAACTGTGCTTTGGTATAGAAACGTGAAAAGCGACTCACATAACTGATTCCAAAGATTTTGCAATTTTGAACATTGTTTTTTCTATTTTAGAACAAAAATCGCAATTGTAGGGCGAAAGGCTGGCCACATTTTTAATCTTTTTAACTTTTTCCCAGCTTTACCAAGGAGCACATGCCTTCATATGACATCAACTCTTAACTTGCTTACAATTTTTTTGTTTACAAATTTATTTGCTGTTCTGTCTTTGAGAAGGGATTTATTTATCGTACATGATTCATTGTTTAGTGTTCCTCCCATTGGATTGTGGGGGCTCTGTGTTTGGGCCTTGTTTTGTTATACATTACTTATACTAGTGTCCTTTCTAGTTATGCAATCATCTTGACGATGGTTACTGGTTGCTTTACTTTAATTGTCGTCCTGATGTCTTGTGACTGTTTGTGTTCTGTGGTTCTTCCTCGCAGTGCCGTGGTGTGATTGTGGCATTTCCTGATCATACTCACTATTTGCGACAGTATATCCTGCAATATACTGTCGCAAACTCGACGTCATTATGTAACGTCACGTTTCATTGCCTGGCAAGTGGCTGGCAGCTACAGGCTGTAGGCGCAACATACTACATTTTCACTGCCTTTTTGAAGGAAAGTGTCGCTTTTGCATTAGAATGGGGATAACTATATTCAAAATTTTCATTTGGGGAGGCATATTGTCTGATAAACGTTCGGAAGTCATGTTGTTTTGCTCCGCTAACGCGTCACCATTAAACTAAATTTCCGACCGTATATCCAACGATATACGTTTTGAGTACAACTATTCCCTACACTTTTATTATTATAATTATTATATATATTTATCATTATTATATTTTTTTACAATTACGCCTCAGATTGAATAGCCTGGCAATGTCGTATATACTAAATAAACTATAAAACACTGAACTTTGCAAACTGCACATCCTAAATAGTAAGTGAGCATGATCAGGAAATACCACAATCACAAACTGCAGACAAACCTATGGCACCGCAAGGAAGAGCCACACATCAATCACGAGACACCAGGAAGACAAACTAAGCAAAGCAACCATCTCTCTCTTCCCCTTCAAGATGATTGCAAAACTAGATGGGACATAAATTAACGTACAACAAAAATAGAACAATTACAGACTCCCATAATGGGAGTAACAATAAACAACAAGTCAACAACAACAAAACCGCCTTAGAACGGACAGCAACCTAAGCCACTGGGGGGGGGGGGGGGGGGCTTAAATGCATTTTACTGGTACCAAATCTTCGCCATAGATTCTGCTTTTGTTGAAGTACAAGAAATGTTCAGCTCGCATGGAAGCCTTCTAACTGTTGCAATGTATCATTATGGAGAAACACTCTAACCAAATTAACATACTATGATAAAACAAAGAAAAGAAATCACGTCTAACAGATAGTCAGAGCTAAAGAAAACCTCAAGTTGAGCCACGATGGGTCCAGCTACAGATAAGCATCAGGCACCAACCCACCAATTAAAGCTTTACGTCAGAGCCGTCATAAAGTCTAAGGCCTTACCCACCGTCGTACAATTAAAGAGGAAACCATAGCTATAAACCATGATTGGGTTTAAAACCAGGCATGCAGACTGTCGCATGACATCCAAGTTATATCCAACCTTTATATAACGTTTGATAGTCTTTTAGAATGTATCACTAAAATTAGGTTTTCCAACAATTCGTTTGAATTTATCAACTTAATCGCCATAAAATATAGGTTCTGATATGCCTTGTTGCAGAAGAGTTTTTAATCCAATGTTGTATTTAACAATTAACTCTGAGTGTCTGTGGTAGAATTTAGAAAATGCTTTTCGAATTTTATGATATCTATAACATTGTTTTAATAACTTAGTAGTTAAAAATAAGTTTCTGCTGTTGAAGTCATCAACATTAGAACACACTCTTGCAAAACGAATAAGCTGTGAAATATATACTCCATAGGAAAGGGAGCGAGGAACATCTCCTTCAAGAAATTGGAATTTTACTATTTCAAAATTAAAATCGTCCTGTTTATCGTAAATTTTAGAAGAAACTATGCCAACTGTTATGGACAAAATCAAGTCTAAAAAAGGATATATCTGACCTACCATTCGTTCAAAATAAGGATTATCAATATTAAGTAAGTCATCTAAATATCTGGAGGTGGAGTTTAAAGCTTCAATAATATCAGTTTGATTATTATCTGACAGAGAAAACATGAAGTCTCTCTCATAACAAAACAAAAACAAATCTGCAACAAGAGGAGCACAATTAGTACCCATTGGAATGCCTACAATTTGTCTATATAATCCTGGGATCCTAATTGGAGTTGACATAACTCATTTTTGTCCTCAAAGCAAGCGCTTTTCTTTATTTTTGACATTTTTTGAAATATATTACGGATATGTCATTACCTGGCTTTGTTGTTCCTGCTTAATTTAGATTGCCTCTTTATGCATCTTTATGAATTTTGTTAAAACGTTTTAAGCAGCCCATTGGAAAGTAAAACTTATTACATCTGCGTTAAGTCAAATCATGTCCGGCTATCCACAGTGGCTAGTTGTTAAGCTTTTGGTCTGTGTCTCATCTACTCCCATACGTTGTAAATATGATCAGGGTAAGTTCTTGCATAGACTAAGGCTCGTCGGATCATCGACGAAATAAGTACCAAAATCTCATGGATGAGAATAGGATTTTCACATTTGTAGTTATATTGAGAAATAACACTGATGGCCCCTTCCAAATTGACCCAAATTTTGTAGGTTCTCTTTATTTTATGCTCTCTAAACTTACACTGTGCATGATACGTGTAAGTTTATATCAAGAGGGATTACAGCTAAGCTGCAACCCCTTTTGGTATAAAAGTAATCGATAGAATCAAGTACCAGGACAAAAACATGGGAACTTGACAAAACACAAGAAAACATCACACACAAAAGAGCCAAGAGGCCAGCCCTTTCCCATCAGGTGAACACAAGGCTGCAAAGAACAGACAAGAAAGCATAACAGACACGAAACATAAATAACAAAAAGGATCCACAAAAGAAGCACCGCCTTGGAACGGTCAGTAAGAAATATTTTCACTGTAGGGCTTAAAATAATTTTATACTGACCGTTCCAGGTTGGTATTTCTTTTGTGGATCTATTTGTTTATTTCTTTTGTGGATCTTTTATGTTTATTCTGTCTTGTGTTTGCTATGCATTTGTGCGCGTCTGTTTATATGTGCCTTGTGGTCACGTGCTGGGAAAGGGCTGACCTCTTGGCTCTCGTTTGTGGTGTCTAACTGTGAGTTTGTCTCTTTCCCATTGGTATCCTGTGTAAGGTGTGGTACTTGATTCCTGATCTTTGCACCCTTACTTACTTTTATGGTACAAACCTCACACTTATTTCTGATGAGGATTGAGACAAATAGATGTTTGGTTCGCATGAAAGATCCATAACTTATCGATGTATCATCTCCTAGTAAATACAAATCGAGATTTAAAAAGGAGATAAAACTAAGATAAGGCCTCAACAGTATATACAATTGAATACGGGAGTGAAACAAATCCAACAGTTATACACTGGTGGCCCCGACTACAGACACAACACCAGGCCATAACCCTCTCATCTATAGATAAGTCTTTAAGTAAGAACCGTCAAAGAGTCTGGGGTCCGACCCGTGGGCGTGCAATTAAGGAGGAAAGCAAAGTTGCCAAACGTAATTGGGCTGACCTTCAAGCATGCAGTCTGTTGCAATACTTTAATGTTATAACCAATTTTCTTATAATGAGAACTTATTTTGAAACACTGCGTTGAAAAAATATTAGAGCCAACAATTTTCTTTAATTTATACACTAAGTTGCCATAAAAATTCTGGTTCCGAAAGCCCCTGGCACAAGAGAGATTTAAATCCAATATTGAGTTTAGATATTAAAGCAAAGTATTGGCGGTAAAATTTAGAAACAGTCTTGCGAAGTTTATGATACGGATGGCCATGTGTGAGACGTTTCTGAGTTAACAGTTTATTGCGAGTTTTTTATTTACACTTTAGCAAAACAAATTGAGACCAATATTTTTCCAGTGATAAATGTTAAATAATTCTACCCGTTATTGTTGGAGTCATTACCAGGACCACTACAATGGAACAGAATATAGTTTTTGAATCAATTGAAAGGTCACAATCATAAATGAAAAAAGTCAATAAGCAGTGCTTATTAGATACCCCCGCAAAATAAGGGTCAGTGAAAAATGATCTCTAAGATAACAATCTGCAATATTTGGTAAGATTAAATGCACAGAACATATATTACACCTAAAAGTTTTTGAACATATATCAAAGTAAGAAAGAAGGCAAAGATCAGGAATCAATAAAATCAAGCATCACACATGACCCAGGACACCACATGGGAAAGTGACAAAAACACTTTAAAACATCACATCAAAGAGAGCCAAGAGGTCCGCCCTTTCCAAGCAGGTGCAAAGCTTATATCGGAAAACATATCTAACTTCTTATTGCTCTCATTTTGTGAACTATTATTGCTTTTTGCAGTAACTCCTTCATGCATATGCTCAGTATGTCTACATTATGTAGGTTAAGTCAAAAGTTGTGGTAGGAGTTGATCAACATATGAAGACACTGTCAATGCATATATAAAAACATATTAAGGAAAATTGTCTAAGTCCTCATAACTGTCATTTTGTCATTTTTTTATGTTTTGAACCAATCTCCTTCATGCATATCTTCAATTAGTCTACATTGTGTAGGTAAACTATTGGATTGATTCAGCGAAAGCTGTGGTATGAGTTGATCACCCCCATGTAGGTTTTCTATGCATATACAAAAGCCATATTAGAGAAAAAATTGTCTAATTCCCATTGCTGCTATCTTGTTAAAAGAAATTGAACCAAACTCCTTCATGCATATGTTCAATGTGTCTACATTGTGAAGGCAAAATTGCTCCATCCACAGCTGTGGTAGGAGTTGATCTGCACATGAAGGCACTATCATAGCATGAGCATAAACCTTATATAAAAGCCATGGAAAAAATGTCTAAGTTCTCATAGCTGTCATTTTGTTAAAAATGATTTTTTTCTGAACCAAACTCCTTCATGCAAATGTTCAAAGTGTCTACATTATGAAGGCAAAGAAACAAATTGCTCCATCAAAAGCTGTGGTAGAAGTTGATCGGCCCGTGTATGCACTATCTTATCATAAGCATAAACCCTATATAAAAAGCCATTTAGATTTACAAAGGAAATAACTCCAATAGAATAGCCCCCTGGCCCTTACTGTTTTATTAAAAGTATCTGTCAAGTGTGGTACTTGATTGTATCTATTCCTGATCTTTGCCACCATTCTTACTTTGTAGATGAATATGTTTGCGTAAATATACAAGATCACGTGTCATAGTAGCTGGTATAGATAGTCAATGGGATATGGATTTCATGGACATGGTTGACCTATCCAAACAGAATGATGGTGTCAAATATTTCCTGGTTGCCATAGACATATTTTCTCTCTTTGCTCACTGTCAACCCATCAAAACTAAAAAAGGCGAAGATGTCTTACAGGCCCTCAAACTGATATTATCTGGAACACAAAAAACAAACATGATCAGAACAGATTGAGGCCAGGAATTTCGTAGCAAAGATGTCAATGCCTATTTAAAAGGTCAAAATATTCATCACTTTTACGCCTTGAACACTGAAATCAAAGCCAATTATGCTGAAAGACTGATCAATACTTTGAAACATAAACTATTTAGATATATGCTAAAAAAACAGAACTCAACGTTATATCAACATCCTACAAGACGCAGTATACAGTTACAATCGTACCATACATCGAATTAAGGGTAAGCCACCAACAAACATCACAAAGGACAATGAAGGTGAGAGTAGACTACAGCAATATATATTAAGGCAAGGCACGGCTAAACGATCCAACAAAACTTAAGAAAAGGACAAGGAAGAGGTACACATATAAGATTGACCAGACTGAACGTCTGTCTCATGTGAGGAGCTTGTTTGACAGAGAGTATTCTCAAAAATGGACTGGTGAAATATTCAAAATTCACACCCGGTTTGGACGAGAAGGTGTACCTGTATATACCATACTTGACTGGGATGGTGACAGGGTGGAAGGCACATTTTATGAATCAGAGTTACAGGCTGTGAACATTGACCCTTCTACGGAATACCACATTGAAAAACTATTAAAGAGACGCTTACGTAACAAACAAAAAGAAGTCCTGGTGCGTTGGTTACACTGGCCAAAAAATACGGAAGCAGATGTGAAAGACTATTCTTAACCCTCATCTCAAAATCACGTGACTGAGACACTTATAAATAACCTGGCATTGTCATTCAGAGCTCAGTCATCATCAACATGAAGATTACTTATGTTGTATATAGCGCTCATTTAGGTTGTTCTATGGATCTGGCTGGATTGTGTCAGCGACTATGGAACTGTCGGTATGATCCAAGGACATTTCCAGGACTTATTTGGCAACATCCACTTATTGGTGGAAACTGTTTAGTGTTTGCCAGTGGTGTCATCAATTGTAATGGAAAGGCAGTTAGCTTTGAAGAGGGCCGTCAGAGATTACGAAAGTATGCCAGAAAACTTCAAAACCTAGGATGTCCAGTACGCCTCAGAGACACCAAGATCCTTACAGTTTCTGCTAGTCACACCTTAAGTACCGGACTTGACTTAAATAGCTTAGCCCAAGACCGAATCGTTCTCTATGAACCAGAATTGTTTCCAGCCCTTAATTTTAAAATGGGTTGGATCAATTTTTGCTGTTTCCATACCGGTAAAGTAGTCATCACGGGTATAAGGACTATGGCTCAAATCGACGATGTGGTCTGTCCCACCCTGATTGAATTGGAACTCTATAAGCGTAAGAAGTGAGTGACATGAGGAAAAAACACAAGTCATGGAACATTCACAGGTTTACCGGTCTATACACTATTTGATAGAGGTGAGCAGTAGGGGTACAGCGGTAGTACACTCAGGGTACAGTGGGGTACAGTCAGGGTACAGCAGGGGTACAGTGGGGTATAGTGGGTGCCAGTAGGGGTACAGTCAGGGTACAGCGGGGGTACACTCAGGGTACAATGGGGGTACAGTCAGGGTACAGCAGGGGTACAGTGGGGTATAGTG
Organism: Loripinus fragilis; assembly: GCA_964019695.1. Taxonomy (NCBI): domain Eukaryota; kingdom Metazoa; phylum Mollusca; class Bivalvia; order Lucinida; family Lucinidae; genus Loripinus; species Loripinus fragilis. The sequence continues at coordinate 21,186,032 of OZ026524.1, forward strand.
GGTACCAGTAGGGGTACAGTGGTACTGGTTGTGTGTGTGTGTGTGGTGGTGGTGGTGGTGGTGGTGTGTGTGTGTGCGTGTGGTGGTGTGTGTATGGTGTGTGTGTGGTGGTGACAGTGGTGGTTGTGGCAGTGGTGTGTGTGTGTGTGTGTGGTGACAGTGGTTGTTGTGGCAGTGGTTGTGGTGGTGGTGGTAACCAACTTTTACACGAAAGTATATTTGCATTATTGGTCAGGTTTAGACATGTCCAATGAAAAATGATGCCACGTCTATATATAGCACACCAGGTGGCGAGTTTCACCCATGTTTATAAGAAAAAACAAGCAGTCTTTACCTCATTTACCTTCAAGTCAGCAGAGAGTACAGTCATAAAAATGGAAAAGCATATTATTGTATCCAAACAGGAGCTTTGCGGGAGGTCACAGAAGAGCATGAGAATGTTAGAAAATGTTGTTAAGCATAACGCTTTGAACAAAACAGGACTTATCAATTACAATAAAGGTGGCGTTAAGGATGGCGTTGGATTTCAGCCTTGCAGTGACAAGTTTGTGGATAATTTCATCTTGCATGTACTGGTGGCGGACTATCTCATCCACAAGAAAAGTTACGCCGAAGTAGGATCCATAAACAGAACAATACGTGCTATGTTGGAGAGAAATGGGCTCGAAAAGTGTAAAGTCAAAGCAATCTCTTTATCCAATGCAAATGACATTCCAGCAGAAATTTTGACAAAAATGCCATTTCGAATCGAGGAAAAGGAATGTGACTCAACCGAATACAATTTCCAAGACTACAAGATAGCATGTGCCAATGTGGACTACGAGACAGTATTGCAATTTCTAAGGACAAAGGAGTATTGGGAACGAGGACTTTTTCTTAAAGACATTGACGTCACCATGGATTATGCAGGTAGTTTCGATAGAGAAGAAGTGATTGACTATATGGTTACCAACCATGACTTTCTGTGTCAGGGAGCAGTTGAAAACGCAACAAAAACTATATTGGACAATAGCCACAAAGTTGGACAGAATTGTTTAACGTACATGGAGACAATAAATGGTATGTCTACGAGGAGTAAGATTTATAACAAGATGGTGCAGATGCTAGAGTGTAAAGGAGTGCGTGATACTATAGGATGCCATTGGAAGGATTGGGTTTCACAGGAATATGCCAGATAAGCGTGTGCTAGAAATGAGGCTAATCAAAGGGGTTTAAAGAGGGCAGAAGTAACATTTTACTGCAAAATGAAATTCTGAGTGACGAAATAATGGAGGCTACATTGAAACGTATGGTACAATATGTGGACGCTTCACTGGTTTATACCACGCCATATGAATGCGTTTGGAATGCGTATTGTGGCAGTTTAGTGCACAGTCTGGTCGTGGTGGATAGAACCTGAGATGTAGCGCTTATAGTGTACTCGTACAACAACTTACGCAAAACATTAGTGGACAATGCATTAGTAAATGGTCAGAAAGAGAGATGTGGTCGCTAGCGAATTTAACCCTTTATGGGAACCTACCCATTGACTTGATAGAAATTCTACACATATCCAAAACAGGGAAAGGAAATGACCGTCTCCAGCTTTCAGGTGACAGGTATTTTAAAGTAATGCCTGATGGAAAAACAATTTCAACACACGATTAGTTAGTCACAATGGCGTGTTCACGTCCTTTAATGGAACAGAAAATTCCAATGAAGATCTGGTTAAAAAGGCAGGACTACAGCCGCATGTTAACTGTTCACCATACCTGGCCCACGTTAAAGCAAATCTACAGAGTAAAGTAAGAGCGGAATTTATACTGGCACAAGAGCTAGATATCGTTATACCACGAAGGCAAAATATAAGGGCAAAACACACAGACAAATGCGCCTTAAAAGATACTGTCCAACAAATCATGGAATATAGGCGTCCCATCGAACTGGAACTCGAAGAAAAGCGAGAAAAACTTAAAGCACTGGAACTGTACACAGAGAAATATTCTGACAATGAGATAATACCATTATGTAGTCTTAAATTAGAAACATACCAGATCATGGCTCTTAAAAATCACAACAAAATATGGAGACAAATTTATAATGGTCCTGGAATTAAATGGCTGCTTAAAAGTCTGCTACTCAAACAAATACTTGGAAGATCGGATCAAAGAAGTCCTTAAGAAGGAGAACAGCGAAACTTTTGAAATTCCAGAGAGAGGCTATATAACATTATATAACAAACCATTAGCTGCACTAACCATTAAAGGTAGGCGTCGAACAGAACAGCGTCATGTGATCGTATATTGCTCTGTATTATGGTCATGTGTCTCGGAGAACGATAGTTTAGCTATGCTTACAGATAAGATGAAGCAGGATATTAATAAAACAAACAAAATTACAAGAAGGTACGTCCAATCAGTTATTCAAGTTCCTGTTATTCCAGTTTGGGTACGCTATAAGACATTAAACAATCTAACAGAATTGCCCATTGGAAGTATACACAAAGTGACAGCGAAAGGATAAGCCAAACATTATGGTTCAGATAAACTGGTGGTACAACTGGAAGATGGGCTACTATACCAAGCCGGAGAATTTCTGGAGCTGTGTAAAGACAGTCTACATAATTACTGTAAAATAATAATAGAAAAACTTAGACTGGATAAAGCAAGAAGAAAAAGTGCTGTATGAAAGATAGTGCAACATGGTGACTGGTCTGGTTTGGTGTATTATAAGCAAGTTCCAATGTTGTCAGCCAAAAACAAAGACGCTAAAGCTCTGGACGTAAAAACTGTAACACATAATTCCCAGAAACGTAAATTAGTCTTTTGAGAGGATAGAAATGTATACAAAATTAAAAAGTCCAAACTGGGAGACAATGTTAAACCTGGATTAACACTGCATTAAAATGTTTGGCTTGCTGCCCACAGCAGGAGCTGAGAACCATGCATTTGGAGGTTTTCACACCCCACCCGCTGATGCCCTCAAAGTTTGAGAAAACGCGACCTTTGCGAAAAGCCCTGGAACCTATTGCAAAGTGATGAGCAGTGCCCAACATTCCTCCAGCTACAAGTGGCTCAAATAAGGGCGTGAAAATTGTGCGGAAAGCCCTTTCAGGGGCTAATGCTCGGCACTCGGGGGAGGGAAAATTTTACGCAATGCCTCACAATGAAGCTCTGGTCGGGGGCTAACTTCTGGCACCAGTTTCGAGCCCGTCCGTGAAAGTGACCCGCGCAAGTTTTAGGCCGGGTCGGCTACTGTGGCCTAATGGGGCCTAATGGGAAGATCTTCTAATGCTCACAACTTTTTAATTTTCCTACGGAACGCTTTGAAATTTTCACCATTTGTAGACGGCCTCCCGTACTACAAACTGATGCCAGTGTGGGCATGATGAAAAGAGTAGTTCGCGAGACGGAAGCGTGTAACGTTTCGGCGCCGCGGTCTTCCGCACCCCGATAACTCGGTATCGAAACATTGTTGCGGGCGGGTGCGCATGGCAATACCTGGGCCTCTGTTGGCCCTATCCGCGTGCAAAATCCAAAAAGCGATCAGAGCCTTAGAAAGCGCGTACAACCGCGATCCCAATTTGCCTTGGGCCCTATGGGAAAAGAGGAAATATCATAATTGCGGTCCGGGGCACGCGCGCACAATGATAATTTTCACACCCGAGTAAGCTCTTTTATAGGTCAACATTTTGGAAAAAAAATTGGCTTGCTGCCCACAGCAGGAGCTGAGAACCATGCATTCGGAGGTTTTCACACCTCACCCGCTGATGCCCTCAAAGTTTGAGAAAACGCGACCTTCGCGAAAAGCCCCGGAACCTATTGCAAAGTGATGAGCAGTGCCCAGGAGCACCTCTCAGTCATTTGCGCAAAATTCCTTCAGCTACAAGTGGCTCAAATAAGGGCGTGAAAATTGTGCGGAAAGCCCTTTCAGGGGCTAATGCTCGGCACTCGGGGGACGGAAAATTTTACGCAATGCCTCACAATGAAGCTCTGGTCGGGGGCTAACTTCTGGCACCAGTTTCGAGCCCATCCGTGAAAGTGACCCGCGCAAGTTTTAGGCCGGGTCGGCTTCTGTGGCCTAATGGGGCCTAATGGGAAGATCTTCTAATGCTCATAACTTTTTAATTTTCCGACGGAACGCTTTGAAATTTTCACCATTTGTAGACGGCCTCCCGTACTACAAACTGATGCTAGTGTGGGCATGATGAAAAGAGTAGTTCGCGAGACGGAAGCGCGTAACGTTTCGGCGCCGCGGTCTTCTGCACCCCGATAACTCGGTATCGAAACATTGTTGCGGGCGGGTGCGCATGGCAATACCTGGGCCTCTGTTGGCCCTATCCGCGTGCAAAATCTAAAAGCGATCAGAGCCTTAGAAAGCGCGTACAACCGCGATCCCGATTTGCCTTGGGCCCTATGGGAAAACAGGAAATATCATAATTGCGGTCCGGGGCGCGCGCGAACAATGATAATTTTCACACCCGAGTAAGCTCTTTTATAGGTCAACATTTTGGAAAAAAAATTGGCTTGCTGCCCACAGCAGGAGCTGAGAACCATGCATTCGGAGGTTTTCACACCCCACCCGCTGATGCCCTCAAAGTTTGAGAAAACGCGACCTTCGCGAAAAGCCCCGGAACCTATTGCAAAGTGATGAGCAGTGCCCAGGAGCACCTCTCAGTCATTTGTGCAAAATTCTTTCAGCTACAAGTGGCTCAAACAAGGGCGTGAAAATTGTGCGGAAAGCCCTTTCAGGGGCTAATGCTCGGCACTCGGGGGACGGAAAATTTTACGCAATGCCTCACAATGAAGCTCTGGTCGGGGGCTACCTTCTGGCACCAGTTTCGAGCCCGTCCGTGAAAGTGACCCGCGCAAGTTTTAGGCCGGGTCGGCTACTGTGGCCTAATGGGGCCAAATGGGAAGATCTTCTAATGCTCATAACTTTTTAATTTTCCGACGGAACGCTTTGAAATTTTCACCATTTGTAGACGGCCTCCCGTACTACAAACTGATGCCAGTGTGGGCATGATGAAAAGAGTAGTTCGCGAGATGGAAGCGTGTAACGTTTCGGCGCCGCGGTCTTCCGCACCCCGATAACTCGGTATCGAAACATTGTTGCGGGCGGGTGCGCATGGCAATACCTGGGCCTCTGTTGGCCCTATCCGCGTGCAAAATCTAAAAGCAATCAGAGCCTTAGAAAGCGCGTTCAACCGCGATCCCGATTTGCCTTGGGCCCTATGGGAAAACAGGAAATATCATAATTGCGGTCCGGGGCGCACGCGCACAATGATAATTTTCACAGCCGAGTAAGCTCTTTTATAGGTCAACATTTTGGAAAAAAAATTGGCTTGCTGCCCACAGCAGGAGCTGAGAACCATGCATTCGGAGGTTTTCACACCCCACCCGCTGATGCCCTCAAAGTTTGAGAAAACGCGACCTTCGCGAAAAGCCCCAGAACCTATTGCAAATTAATGAGCAGTGCCCAGGAGCACCTCTCAGTCATTTGCGCAAAATTCCTTCAGCTACAAGTGGCTCAAATAAGGGCGTGAAAATTGTGCGGAAATCCCTTTCAGGGGCTAATGCTCGGCACTCGGGGGACAGAAAATTTTACGCAATGCCTCACAATGAAGCTCTGGCCGGGGGCTAACTTCTGGCACCAGTTTCGAGCCCGTCCGTGAAAGTGACCCGCGCAAGTTTTAGGCCGGGTCGGCTACTGTGGCCTTATGGGGCCTAATGGGAAGATCTTCTAATGCTCATAACTTTTTAATTTTCCGACGGAACGCTTTGAAATTTTCACCATTTGTAGACGGCCTTCAGTACTACAAACTGATGCCAGTGTGGGCATGATGAAAAGAGTAGTTCGCGAGACGGAAGCGTGTAACGTTTGGGTGCCGCGGTCTTCCGCACCCCGATAACTCGGTATCGAAACATTGTTGCGGGCGGGTGCGCATGGAAATACCTGGGCCTCTGTTGGCCCTATCCGCGTGCAAAATCTAAAAGCGATCAGAGCCTTAGAAAGCGCGTACAACTGCGATCCCGATTTGCCTTGGGCCCTATGGGAAAACAGGAAATATCATAATTGCGGTCCCGGGCGCGCGCACACAATGATAATTATCACACCCAAGTAAGCTCTTTTATAGGTCAACATTTTGGAAAAAAAATTGGCTTGCTGCCCACAGCAGGAGCTGAGAACCATGCATTCGGAGGTTTTCACACCCCACCCGCTGATGCCCTCAAAGTTTGAGAAAACGTGACCTTCGCGAAAAGCCCCGGAACCTATTGCAAAGTGATGAGCAGTGCCCAGGAGCACCTCTCAGTCATTTGCGCAAAATTCCTTCAGCTACAAGTGGCTCAAATAAGGGCGTGAAAATTGTGCGGAAAGCCCTTTCAGGGGCTAATGCTCGGCACTCGGGGGACGGAAAATTTTACGCAATGCCTCACAATGAAGCTCTGGTCAGGGGCTAACTTCTGGCACCAGTTTCGAGCCCGTCCGTGAAAGTAACCCGCGCAAGTTTTAGGCCGGGTCGGCTTCTGTGGCCTAATGGGGCCTAATGGGAAGATCTTCTGAAAGGGCTTTCTGCACAATTTTCACGCCCTTATTTGAGCCACTTGTAGCTGAAGGAATTTTGCGCAAATGACTGAGAGGTGCTCCTGGGCACTGCTCATCACTTTGCAATAGGTTCCGGGGCTTTTCGCGAAGGTCGCGTTTTCTCAAACTTTGAGGGCATCAGCGGGTGGGGTGTGAAAACCTCCGAATGCATGGTTCTCAGCTCCTGCTGTGGGCAGCAAGCCAATTTTTTTTCCAAAATGTTGACCTATAGAAGAGCTTACTCGGGTGTGAAAATTATCATTGTGCGCGCACGCCCCGGACCGCAATTATGATATTTCCTGTTTTCCCATAGGGCCCAAGGCAAATCGGGATCGCAGTTGTACGCGCTTTCTAAGGCTCTGATCGCTTTTAGATTTTGCACTCGGATAGGGCCAACAGAGGCCCAGGTATTGTCATGCGCACCCACCCGCAACAATGTTTCGATACCGAGTTATCAGGGTGCAGAAGACCGCGGCGCCGAAACGTTACGCGCTTCCGTCTCGAGAACTACTCTTTTCATCATGCCCACACTGGCATCAGTTTGTAGTACGGGAGGCCGTCTACAAATGGTGAAAATTTCAAAGCGTTCCGTCGGAAAATTAAAAAGTTATGAGCATAAGAAGATCTTCCCATTAGGCCCCATTAGGCCACAGTAGCCAACCCGGCCTAAAACTTGCGCGGGCCACTTTCACGGACGGGCTCGAAACTGGTGCCAGAAGTTAGCCCCCGACCAGAGCTTCATTGTGAGGCATTGCGTAAAATTTTCTGTCCCCCGAGTGCCGAGCATTAGCCCCTGAAAGGGATTTCCGCACAATTTTCACACCCTTATTTGAGCCACTTGTAGCTGAAGGAATTTTGCGCAAATGACTGAGAGGTGCTCCTGGGCACTGCTCATCACTTTGCAATAGGTTCCGGGGCTTTTCGCGAAGGTCGCGTTTTCTCAAACTTTGAGGGCATCAGCGGGTGGGGTGTGAAAACCTCCCAATGCATGGTTCTCAGCTCCTGCTGTGGGCAGCAAGCCAATTTTTTTCCCAAAATGTTGACCTATAAAAGAGCTTACTCGGGTGTGAAAATTATCATTGTGCTCGCGTGCCCCAGACCGCAATTATGATATTTCCTGTTTTCCCATAGGGCCCAAGGCAAATCGGGATCGCGGTTGTACGCGCTTTCTAAGGCTCTGATCGCTTTTAGATTTTGCACACGGATAGGGCCAACAGAGGCCCAGGTATTGCCATGTGAACCCGCCCGCAACAATGTTTGGATACGGAGTTATCGGGGTGCGGAAGACTGCGGCGCCAAAAGTTACGCGCTAACGTCTCGCGAACTACTCTTTTCATCATGCCCACACTGGTATCAGTTTGTAGTACGGGAGGCCGTCTACAAATGGTGAAAATTTCAAAGCGTTCCATCAGAAAATTAAAAAGTTATGAGCATTAGAAGATCTTCCCATTAGGCCCCATTAGGCCACAGTAGCCGACCCGGCCTAAAACTTGCGCGGGTCACTTTCACGGACGGGCTCGAAACTGGTGCCAGAAGTTAGCCCCTGACCAGAGCTTCATTGTGAGGCATTGCGTAAAATTTTCCGTCCCCCGAGTGCCGAGCATTAGCCCCTTAAAAGGGCTTTCCGCACAATTTTCACGCCCTTATTTGAGCCACTTGTAGCTGAAGGAATTTTGTGCAAATGACTGAGAGGTGCTCCTGGGCACTGCTCATCACTTTGCAATAGGTTCCGGGGCTTTTCGCCAAGGTTGCGTTTTCTCAAACTTTGAGGGCATCAGCGGGTGGGGTGTGAAAACCTCCAAATGCATGGTTCTCAGCTCCTGCTGTGGGCAGCAAGCCAATTTTTTTCCAAAATGTTGACCTATAAAAGAGCTTACTCGGGTGTGAAAATTATTATTGTGCGCGCGCGCCCCGGACCGATATTATGATATTTCCTGTTTTCCCATAGGGCCCAAGGCAAATCGGGATCGCGGTTATACGCGCTTTATAAGGCTATGAATGCTTTTAGATTTTGCACGCGGATAGGGCCAACAGAGGCCCAGGTATTGCCATGCGCACCCGCCCGCAACAATGTTTCAATACCGAGTTATCGGGGTGCGGAAGACCGCGGCGCCAATCGTTACACGCTTCCGTCTCGCGAACTACTCTTTTCATCATGCCCACACTGGCATCAGTTGGTAGTACGGGAGGCCGTCTACAAATGGTGAAAATTTCAAAGCGTTCCGTCGGAAAATTAAAAAGTTATGAGCATTAGAAGATCTTCCCATTAGGCCCCATTAGGCCACAGTAGCCGACCCGGCCTAAAACTTGCGCCTGTCACTTCAAGGACAGGCTCGAAACTGGTGCCAGAAGTTAGCCCCCGACCAGAGCTTCATTGTGAGGCATTGCGTAAAATTTTCCGTCCCCCGAGTGCCGAGCATTAGCCCCTGAAAGGGCTTTCCGCACAATTTTCACGCCCTTATTTGAGCCACTTGTAGCTGAAGGAATTTTGCGCAAATGACTGAGAGGTGCTCCTGGGCACTGCTCATCACTTTGCAATAGGTTCCGGGGCTTTTCGCGAAGGTCGCGTTTTCTCAAACTTTGAGGGCATCAGCGGGTGGGGTGTGAAAACCTCCAAATGCATGGTTCTCAGCTCCTGCTGTGGGCAGCAAGCCAATTTTTTTTCCAAAATGTTGACCTATAAAAGAGCTTACTCGGGTGTGAAAATTATCATTGTGCGCGCGCCCCCCGGACCGCAATTATGATATTTCCTGTTTTCCCATAGGGCCCAAGGCAAATCGGGATCACGGTTGTACGCGCTTTCTAAGGCTCTGATCGCTTTTAGATTTTGCACGCGGATAGGGCCAACAGAGGCCCAGGTATTGCCATGCGCACCCGCCCGCAACAATGTTTCTATACCGAGTTATCGGGGTGCGGAAGACCGCGGCGCTGAAACGTTACGCGCTTCCGTCTCGCGAACTACTCTTTTCATCATGCCCACACTGGCATCAGTTTGTAGTACGGGAGGCCGTCTACAAATGGTGAAAATTTCAAAGCGTTCCGTCGGAAAATTAAAAAGTTAAGAGCATTAGAAGATCTTCCCATTAGGCCCAATTAGGCCATAGTAGCCGACCCGGCCTAAAACTTGCCCGGGTCACTTTCACGGACGGGCTCGAAACTGGTGCCAGAAGTTAGCCCCCAAGCAGAGCTTCATTGTGAGGCATTGCGTAAAATTTTCCGTCCCCCGAGTGCCGAGCATTAGCCCCTGAAAGGGCTTTCCACATCATTTTTACGCCCTTATTTGAGCCACTTGTAGCTGAAGGAATTTTGCGCAAATGACTGAGAGGTGCTCCTGGGCACTGCTCATCACTTTGCAATAGGTTCCGGGGCTTTTCGCGAAGGTCGCGTTTTCTCAAACTTTGAGGGCATCAGCGGGTGGGGTGTGAAAACCTCCGAAAGCATGGTTCTCAGCTCCTGCTGTGGGCAGCAAGCCAATTTTTTTTCCAAAATGTTGACCTATAAAAGAGCTTACTCGGGTGTGAAAATTATTATTGTGCGCGCGCGCCCCGGACCGCAATTATGATATTTCCTGTTTTCCCATAGGGCCCAAGGCAAATCGGGATCGCGGTTGTACGCGCTTTCTGAGGCTCTGATCGCTTTTAGATTTTGCACGCGGATAGGGCCAACAGAGGCCCAGGTATTGCCATGCACACCGGCCCGCAACAATGTTTCAATACCGAGTTATCGGGGTGCGGAAGACCGCGGCGCCGAAACGTTACACGCTTCCGTCTCGCGAACTACTCTTTTCATCATGCCCACACTGGCATCAGTTGGTAGTACGGGAGGCCGTCTACAAATGGTGAAAATTTCAAAGCGTTCCGTCGGAAAATTAAAAAGTTATGAGCATTAGAAGATCTTCCCATTAGGCCCCATTAGGCCACAGTAGCCGACCCGGCCTAAAACTTGCGTGGGTCACTTTCAAGGACGGGCTCGAAACTGGTGCCAGAAGTTAGCCCCCGACCAGAGCTTCATTGTGAGGCATTGCGTAAAATTTTCCGTCCCCCGAGTGCCGAGCATTAGCCCCTGAAAGGGCTTTCCGCACAATTTTCACGCCCTTATTTGAGCCACTTGTAGCTGAAGGAATTTTGCGCAAATGACTGAGAGGTGCTCCTGTGCACTGCTCATCACTTTGCAATAGGTTCCGGGGCTTTTCGCGAAGGTCGCGTTTTCTCAAACTTTGAGGGCATCAGCGGGTGGGGTGTGAAAACCTCGGAATGCATGGTTCTCAGCTCCTGCTGTGGGCAGCAAGCCAATTTTTTTCCAAAATGTTGACCTATAAAAGAGCTTACTCGGGTGTGAAAATTATCATTGTGCGCGCGCGCCCCGGACCGCAATTATGATATTTCCTGTTTTCCCATAGGGCCCAAGGCAAATCGGGATTGCGGTTGTACGCGCTTTCTAAGGCTCTGATCGCTTTTAGATTTTGCACGCGGATAGGGCCAACAGAGGCCCAGGTATTGCCATGCGCACCCGCCCGCAACAATGTTTCTATACCGAGTTATCGGGGTGCGGAAGACCGCGGCGCTGAAACGTTACGCGCTTCCGTCTCGCGAACTACTCTTTTCATCATGCCCACACTGGCATCAGTTTGTAGTACGGGAGGCCGTCTACAAATGGTGAAAATTTCAAAGCGTTCCGTCGGAAAATTAAAAAGTTATGAGCATTAGAAGATCTTCCCATTAGGCCCCATTACGCCACAGAAGCCGACCCGGCCTTAAACTTGCGCGGGTCACTTTCACGGACGGGCTCAAAACTGGTGCCAGAAGTTAGCCCCCGACCAGAGCTTCATTGTGAGGCATTGCGTAAATTTTTCCGTCCCCCTAGTGCCGAGCATTAGCCCCTGAAAGGGCTTTCCGCACAATTTTTACGCCCTTATTTGAGCCACTTGTAGCTGAAGGAATTTTGCGCAAATGACTGAGAGGTGCTCCTGGGCACTGCTCATCACTTTGCAATAGGTTCCGGGGCTTTTCGCGAAGGTCGCGTTTTCTGAAACTTTGAGGGCATCAGCGGGTGGGGTGTGAAAACCTCCGAAAGCATGGTTCTCAGCTCCTGCTGTGGGCAGCAAGCCAATTTTTTTCCAAAATGTTGACCTATAAAAGAGCTTACTCGGGTGTGAAAATTATTATTGTGCGCGCGCCCCGGACCGCAATTATGATATTTCCTGTTTTCCCATAGGGCCCAAGGCAAATCGGGATCGCGGTTGTACGCACTTTCTGAGGCTCTGATCGCTTTTAGATTTTGCACGCCGATAGGGCCAACAGAGGCCCAGGTATTGCCATGCGCACTCGCCCGCAACAATGTTTCGATACGGAGTTATCGGGTTGCGGAAGACCGCGGCGCCGAAACGTTATGCGCTTCCGTCTCGCGAACTACTCTTTTCATCATGCCCACACTGGCATCAGTTTGTAGTACGGGAGGCCGTCTACAAATGGTGAAAATTTCAAAGCGTTCCGTCGGAAAATTAAAAAGTTATGAGCATTAGAAGATCTTCCCATTAGGCCCCATTAGGCCACAGTAGCTGACCTGGCCTAAAACTTGCGCGGGTCACTTTCACGGAAGGGCTCGAAACTGGTGCCAGAAGTTAGCCCCCAACCAGAGCTTCATTGTGAGGCAATAGCCCCTGAAAGGGCTTTCCGCACAATTTTCACGCCCTTATTTGAGCCACTTGTAGCCGAAGGAATTTTGCGCAAATGACTGAGAGGTGCTCCTGGGCACTGCTCATCACTTTGCAATAGGTTCCGGGGCTTTTCGCGAAGGTCGCGTTTTCTCAAACTTTGAGGGCATCAGTGGGTGGGGTGTGAAAACCTCCGAATGCATGGTTCTCAGCTCCTGCTGTGGGCAGCAAGCCAATTTTTTTTCCAAAATGTTGACCTATAAAAGAGCTTACTCGGGTGTGAAAATTATCATTGTGCGCGCGCGCCCTGGACCGAAATTATGATATTTCCTGTTTTCCCATAGGGCCCAAGGCAAATGGGGATAGCGGTTGTACGCGCTTTCTAAGGCTCTGATTGCTTTTAGATTTTGCACGCGGATAGGGCCAACAGAGGCGCAGGTATTGCCATGCGCACCCGCCCGCAACAATGTTTCGATACCGAGTTATCGGGGTGTGGAAGTCCGCCGCCCCGAACCTTTACGCGCTTCCGTCTCGCGAACTACTATTTTCATCATGCCCACACTGGCATCAGTTTGTAGTACGGGAGGCCGTCTACAAATGGTGAAAATTTCAAAGCGTACCATCGGAAAATTAAAAAGTTATGAGCATTAGAAGATCTTCCCATTAGGCCCCATTAGGCCAGAGTAGCCGACCCGGCCTAAAACTTGCGTGGGTCACTTTCACGGACGGGCTCGAAACTGGTGCCAGAAGTTAGCCCCCGACCAGAGCTTCATTGTGAGGCATTGCATAAAATTTTCCGTCCCCCGAGTGCCGAGCAATAGCCCCTGAAAGGGCTTTCCTCACAATTTTCACGCCCTTATTTGAGCCACTTGTAGCCGAAGGAATTTTGCGCAAATGACTGAGAGGTGCTCGTGGGCACTGCTCATCACTTTGCAATAGGTTCCGGGGCTTTTCGCGAAGGTCGCGTTTTCTCAAACTTTGATGGCATCAGTGGGTGGGGTGTGAAAACCTCCGAATGCATGGTTCTCAGCTCCTGCTGTGGGCAGCAAGCCAATTTTTTTTCCAAAGTGTTGACCTATAAAAGAGCTTACTCGGGTGTGAAAATTATCATTGTGCGCGCGCGCCCCGGACCGCAATTATGATATTTCCTGTTTTCCCATAGGGCCCAAGGCAAATGGGGATAGCGGTTGTACGCGCTTTCTAAGGCTCTGATCGCTTTTAGATCTTGCACACGGATAGGGCCAACAGAGGCGCAGGTATTGCCATGCGCACCCGCCCGCAACAATGTTTCGATACCGAGTTATCGGGGTGTGGAAGTCCGCCGCCCCGAACCTTTACGCGCTTCCGTCTCGCGAACTACTATTTTCATCATGCCCACACTGGCATCAGTTTGTAGTACGGGAGGCCCTCTACAAATGGTGAAAATTTCAAAGCGTTCCATCGGAAAATTAAAAAGTTATGAGCATTAGAAGATCTTCCCATTAGGCCCCATTAGGCCACAGTAGCCGACCCGGCCTAAAACTTGCGCGGGTCACTTTCACGGACGGGCTCGAAACTGGTGCCAGAAGTTAGCCCCCGACCAGAGCTTCATTGTGAGGCATTGCGTAAAATTTTCCGTCCCCCGAGTGCCGAGCAATAGCCCCTGAAAGGGCTTTCCGCACAATTTTCACGCCCTTATTTGAGCCACTTGTAGCCGAAGGAATTTTGCGCAAGTGACTGAGAGGTGCTCCTGGGCACTGCTCATCACTTTGCAATAGGTTCCGGGGCTTTTCGCGAAGGTCGCGTTTTCTCAAACTTTGAGGGCATCAGTGGGTGGGGTGTGAAAACCTCCGAATGCATGGTTCTCAGCTCCTGCTGTGGGCAGCAAGCCAAATTTTTTTCCAAAGTGTTGACCTATAAAAGAGCTTACTCGGGTGTGAAAATTATCATTGTGCGGGCGCGCCCCGGACCGCAATTATGATATTTCCTGTTTTCCCATAGGGCCCAAGGCAAATGGGGATAGCGGTTTTACGCACTTTCTAAGGCTCTGATCGCTTTTAGATTTTGCACGCGGATAGGGCCAACAGAGGCGCAGGTATTGCCATGCGCACCCGCCCGCAACAATGTTTCGATACCGAGTTATCGGGGTGTGGAAGTCCGCCGCCCCGAACCTTTACGCGCTTCCGTCTCGCGAACTACTATTTTCATCATGCCCACACTGGCATCAGTTTGTAGTACCCGTAGCCCCCGACCAGAGCTTCATTGTGAGGCATTGCGTAAAATTTTCCGTCCCCTGAGTGCCAAGCAATAGCCCCTGAAAGGGCTTTCCGCACAATTTTTACGCCCTTATTTGAGCCACTTGTAGCCGAAGGAATTTTGCGCAAATGACTGAGAGGTGCTCCTGGGCACTGCTCATCACTTTGCAATAGGTTCCGGGGCTTTTCGCGAAGGTCGCATTTTCTCAAACTTTGAGGGCATCAGTGGGTGGGGTGTGAAAACCTCCGAATGCATGGTTCTCAGCTCCTGCTGTGGGCAGCAAGCCAATTTTTTTTCCAAAGTGTTGACCTATAAAAGAGCTTACTCGGGTGTGAAAATTATCATTGTGCGCGCGCCCCCCGGACCGCAATTATGATATTTCCTGTTTTCCCATAGGGCCCAAGGCAAATGGGGATAGCGGTTGTACGCGCTTTCTAAGGCTCTGATCGCTTTTAGATTTTGCACGCGGATAGGGCCAACAGAGGCGCAGGTATTGCCATGCGCACCCGCCCGCAACAATGTTTCGATACTGAGTTATCGGGGTGTGGAAGTCCGCCGCCCCGAACCTTTACGCGCTTCTGTCTCGCGAACTACTATTTTCATCATGCCCACACTGGCATCAGTTTGTAGTACAGGAGGCCGTCTACAAATGGTGAAAATTTCAAAGCGTTCAATCGGAAAATTAAAAAGTTATGAGCATTAGAAGATCTTCCCATTAGGCCCCATTAGGCCACAGTAGCCGACCCAGCCTAAAACTTGCACAGGTCACTTTCACGGACGGGCTCGAAACTGGTGCCAGAAGTTAGCCCCCGACCAGAGCTTCATTGTGAGGCATTGCGTAAAATTTTCCGTCCCCCGAGTGCCGAGCAATAGCCTCTGAAAGGGCTTTCCGCACAATTTTCACGCCCTTATTTGAGCCACTTGTAGCCGAAGGAATTTTGCGCAAATGACTGAGAGTTGCTCCTGGGCACTGCTCATCACTTTGCAATAGGTTCCGGGGCTTTTCGCGAAGGTCGCGTTGTCTCAAACTTTGAGGGCATCAGTGGGTGGGGTGTGAAAACCTCCTAATGCATGGTTCTCAGCTCCTGCTGTGGGCAGCAAGCCAATTTTTTTTCCAAAGTGTTGACCTATAAAAGAGCTTACTCGGGTGTGAAAATTATCATTGTGCGCGCGCGCCCCGGACCGCAATTATGATATTTCCTGTTTTCCCATAGGGCCCAAGGCAAATGGGGATAGCGGTTGTACGCGCTTTCTAAGGCTCTGATCGCTTTTAGATTTTGCACGTGGATAGGGCCAACAGAGGCGCAGATATTGCCATGCGCACCCGCCCGCAACAATGTTTCGATACCGAGTAATCGGGGTGTGGAAGTCCGCCGCCCCAAACCTTTAGGCGCTTCCGTCTCGCGAACTACTATTTTCATCATGCCCACACTGGCATCAGTTTGTAGTACGGGAGGCCGTCTACAAATGGTGAAAGTTTCAAAGGGTTCCATCGGAAAATTAAAAAGTTATGAGCATTAGAAGATCTTCCCATTAGGCCCCATTAGGCCACAGTAGCCGACCCGGCCTAAAACTTGTGCGGGTCACTTTCACGGACAGGCTCGAAACTGGTGCCAGAAGTTAGCCCCCGACCAGAGCTTCATTGTGAGGCATTGCGTAAAATTTTCCGTCCCCCGAGTGCCGAGCAATAGCCCCTGAAAGGGCTTTCCGCACAATTTTCACGCCCTTATTTGAGCCACTTGTAGCCAAAGGAATTTTGCGCAAATGACTGAGAGGTGCTCCTGGGCACTGCTCATCACTTTGCAATAGGTTCCGGGGCTTTTCGCGAAGGTCGCGTTTTCTCAAACTTTGAGGGCATCAGTGGGTGGGGTGTGAAAACCTCCGAATGCATGGTTCTCAGCTCCTGCTGTGGGCAGCAAGCCAATTTTTTTCCAAAATGTTGACCTATAAAAGAGCTTACTGGGGTGTGAAAATTATCATTGTGCGCGCGCGCCCCGGACCGCAATTATGATATTTCCTGTTTTCCCATAGGGCCCAAGGCAAATGGGGATAGCCGTTGTACGCGCTTTCTAAGGCTCTGATCGCTTTTAGATTTTGCACGCGGATAGGGCCAACAGAGGCGCAGGTATTGCCATGCGCACCCGCCCGCAACAATGTTTCGATACCAAGTTATAGGGGTGTGGAAGTCCGCCGCCCCGAACCTTTACGCGCTTCCGTCTCGCGAACTACTATTTTCATCATGCCCACACTGGCATCAGTTTGTAGTACGGGAGGCCGTCTACAAATGGTGAAAATTTCAAAGCGTTCCATCGGAAAATTAAAAAGTTATGAGCATTAGAAGATCTTCCCATTAGGCCCCATTAGGCCACAGTAGCCGACCCAGCCTAAAACTTGCGCGGGTCACTTTCACGGACGGGCTCGAAACTGGTGCCAGAAGTTAGCCCCCGACCAGAGCTTCATTGTGAGGCATTGCGTAAAATTTTCCGTCCCCCGAGTGCCGAGCAATATCCCCTGAAAGGGCTTTCCGCACAATTTTCACGCCCTTATTTGAGCCACTTGTAGCCGAAGGAATTTTGCGCAAATGACTGAGAGGTGCTCCTGGGCACTGCTCATCACTTTGCAATAGGTTCCGGGGCTTTTCGCGAAGGTCGCGTTTTCTCAAACTTTGAGGGCATCAGTGGGTGTGGTGTGAAAACCTCCGAATGCATGGTTCTCAGCTCCTGCTGTGGGCAGCAAGCCAATTTTTTTTCCAAAATGTTGACCTATAAAAGAGCTTACTCGGGTGTGAAAATTATCATTGTGCACGCGCGCCCTGGACCGCAATTATGATATTTCCTGTTTTCCCATAGGGCCCAAGGCAAATGGGGATAGCGGTTGTACGCGCTTTCTAAGGCTCTGATCGCTTTTAGATTTTGCACGCGGATAGGGCCAACAGAGGCGCAGGTATTGCCATGCGCACTCGCCCGCAACAATGTTTCGATACCGAGTTATCGGGGTGTGGAAGTCCGCCACCCCGAACCTTTACGCGCTTCCGTCTCGCGAACTACTATTTTCATCATGCCCACACTGGCATCAGTTTGTAGTACGGGAGGCCGTCTACAAATGGTGAAAATTTCAAAGCGTTCCATCGGAAAATTAAAAAGTTATGAGCATTAGAAGATCTTCCCATTAGGCCCCAATAAGCCACAGTAGCCGACCCGGCCTAAAACTTGCGCGGGTCAGTTTCACGGACGGGCTTGAAACTGGTGCCAGAAGTTAGCCCCCGACCAGAGCTTCATTGTGAGGCATTGCGTAAAATTTTCCGTCCCCCGAGTGCCGAGCAATAGCCCCTGAAAGGGCTTTCCGCACAATTTTCACGCCCTTATTTGAGCCACTTGTAGCCGAAGGAATTTTGCGCAAATGACTGAGAGGTGCTCCTGGGCACTGCTCATCACTTTGAAATAGGTTCCGGGGCTTTTCGAGAAGGTCGCGTTTTCTCAAACTTTGAGGGCATCAGTGGGTGGGGTGTGAAAACCTCCGAATGCATGGTTCTCAGCTTCTGCTGTGGGCAGCAAGCCAATTTTTTTTCCAAAGTGTTGACCTATAAAAGAGCTTACTCGGGTGTGAAAATTATCATTGTGCGCGCGCGCCCCGGACCGCAATTATGATATTTCCTGTTTTCCCATAGGGCCCAAGGCAAATGGGGATAGCGGTTGTACGCGCTTTCTAAGGCTCTGATCGCTTTTAGATTTTGCACGCGGATAGGGCCAACAGAGGCGCAGGTATTGCCATGCGCACCCGCCCGCAACAATGTTTCGATACCGAGTTATCGGGGTGTGGAAGTCCGCCGCCCCGAACCTTTACGCGCTTCCGTCTCGCGAACTACTATTTTCATCATGCCCACACTGGCATCAGTTTGTAGTACGGGAGGCCGTCTACAAATGGTGAAAATTTCAAAGCGTTCCATCGGAAAATTAAAAAGTTATGAGCATTAGAAGATCTTCCCATTAGGCCCCATTAGGCCACAGTAGCCGACCCGGCCTAAAACTTGCGCGGGTCACTTTCACGGACGGGCTCAAAACTGGTGCCAGAAGTTAGCCCCCGACCAGAGCTTCATTGTGAGGCATTGCGTAAAATTTTCCGTCCCCCGAGTGCCGAGCAATAGCCCCTGAAAGGGCTTTCCGCACAATTTTCACGCCCTTATTTGAGCCACTTGTAGCCGAAGGAATTTTGCGCAAATGACTGAGAGGTGCTCCTGGGCACTGCTCATCACTTTGCAATAGGTTCCGGGGCTTTTCGCGAAGGTCGCGTTTTCTCAAACTTTGAGGGCATCAGTGGGTGGGGTGTGAAAACCTCCGAATGCATGGTTCTCAGCTCTTGCTGTAGGCAGCAAGCCAATTTTTTTTCCAAAATGTTGACCTATAAAAGAGCTTACTCGGGTGTGAAAATTATCATTGTGCGCGCGCGCCCCGGACCGAAATTATGATATTTCCCGTTTTCCCATAGGGCCCAAGGCAAATGGGGATAGCGGTTGTACGCGCTTTTCTAAGGCTCTGATCGCTTTTAGATTTTGCACGCGGATAGGGCCAACAGAGGCGCAGGTATTGCCATGCGCACCCGCCCGCAACAATGTTTCGATACCGAGTAATCGGGGTGTGGAAGTCCGCCGCCCCGAACATTTACGCGCTTCCGTCTCGCGAACTACTATTTTCATCATGCCCACACTGGCATCAGTTTGTAGTACCGGAGGCCGTCTACAAATGGTGAAAATTTCAAAGCGTTCCATCGGAAAATTAAAAAGTTATGAGCATTAGAAGATCTTCCCATTAGGCCAGACATGGGGCGAATTAATTGTTAATGCTAATGCATTATTAATGCATTACTTTTTTCAAGTAATTCAAGGTAATGATTAATTCACCAGTTTTTGAATTACTTTAATGCTAATTCAATTCATTACTTTTGTCAAAATTCATTGAATTACTTGCATTACTTTGAATTACTGTCAATCAGAAATTTTGCCATCATTAGTATAGAGACTGCACAATAGAGAAATGAGCTACACATTGAAAGGATGTGTTTCCATAAGTTATTTCCATTCACAGTTTTCTTTTGTTCAACTTGCTTGTAAAGACTGTTATTTGACTAAGGAACATGCAAAATGAACTGTGAAACTTGCAAGCAAATGCTTTGATTTTATATCAATAAAGTGAAACAGCTTACAGTCACTGGCAGTCCCAGAAGAACCTTGAATAGTGGAAATGTAGCTGGGAAGTTTTGAAATGTAAGGTATTTTGTCCCACCTTATTTAAGTCAAATGTGTTTTTATCAATTAAAATCCTTTTAAAGCTAATTAAATGAGCTTTAAAATGGTGTGAATTTTGTTACAATCCAATATCAATTTCAAACAAACAATGTTTTGATCACAATAAGGGTAATTATCACTTGATTGTTCTGTTCATGCATTTTGACACTTGACCACTGGCACTAACAGTGTGTCTATGTGGTCAGTTTGAGCTACAGGGTAAATATATATTTGAGTCAAAATAAAAGATTAGAGATTAAGATACAGCCTGCGCTTTGTTGATTGGATATTCCAGTCAAGAGACTCAAAATGTTTATAATTTTCCTCCCATAAAATATACTTCCAAATAAGAAACTATTTTGGAAAGCTTCCCAGTTGTATGATAATAATATACAATGAAATATGATCACTTGAAAAAAGATCTGGGGTTGCTACATCTGAGTGTTATTTCCTCCAATTTTCAAAAAATATGAAATTCCAACAAATGGTATTGACAAGAATACACAATTCACTAGAAAAAGTGTACATATTGTAACCTGTGGCTCATTTGAAATATTTATATATATATAAACTATCTATATGTGAAATTCACATGTTTACGGTATTCACACATTTTGTTCAATGTATCAAAAACGTTCAGAGTCAACAGTTTTTTAGGATTCGGTTTCACGTGAATGAAAGTAATGCTTAATTCAATGCATTACTTTCTTAAATAATGCTAATTCAATGCATTACTTTTTCAAAATCAAGTAATGGTAATGCTAATTCAATGCACATTTTTGGCAAGTAATGCTAATTCAATGCATTACTTTCCAAAGTAATTCGCCCCATGTCTGCATTAGGCCCCATTAGGCCACAGTAGCCGACCCGGCCTAAAACTTGCGTGGGTCACTTTCACGGACGGGCTCGAAACTGGTGCCAGAAGTTAGCCCCCGACCAGAGCTTCATTGTGAGGCATTGCGTAAAATTTTCCGTCCCCCGAGTGCCGAGCAATAGCCCCTGAAAGGGCTTTCCGCACAATTTTCACGCCCTTATTTGAGCCACTTGTAGCCGAAGGAATTTTGCGCAAATGACTGAGAGGTGCTCCTGGGCACTGCTCATCACTTTGCAATAGGTTCCGGGGCTTTTCGCGAAGGTCGCGTTTTCTCAAACTTTGAGGGCATCAGTGGGTGGGGTGTGAAAACCTCCGAATGCATGGTTCTCAGCTCCTGCTGTGGGCAGCAAGCTAATTTTTTTTCCAAAGTGTTGACCTATAAAAGAAGTTACTTGGGTGTGAAAATTATCATTGTGCGCGCGTGCCCCGGACCGCAATTATGATATTTCCTGTTTTCCCATAGGGCCCAAGGCAAATGGGGATAGCGGTTGTACGCGCTTTCTAAGGCTCTGATCGCTTTTAGATTTTGCACGTGGATAGGGCCAACAGAGGCACAGGTATTGCCATGCGCACCCGCCCGTAACAATGTTTCGATACCGAGTTATCGGGGTGTGGAAGTCCGCCGCCCCGAACCTTTACGCGCTTCCGTCTCGCGAACTACTATTTTCATCATGCCCACACTGGCATCTGTTTGTAGTACGGGAGGCCGTCTACAAATGGTGAAAATTTCAAAGCGTTCCATCGGAAAATTAAAAAGTTATGAGCATTAGAAGATCTTCCCATTAGGCCCCATTAGGCCACAGTAGCCGACCCGGCCTAAAACTTGCGCGGGTCACTTTCACGGACGGGCTCGAAACTGGTGCCAGAAGTTAGCCCCCGACCAGAGCTTCATTGTGAGGCATTGCGTAAAATTTTCCGTCCCCCAAGTGCCGAGCAATAGCCCCTGAAAGGGCTTTCCGCACAATTTTCACGCCCTTATTTGAGCCACTTGTAGCCGAAGGAATTTTGTCAAATGACTGAGAGGTGCTCCTGGGCACTGCTCATCACTTTGCAATAGGTTCCGGGGCTTTTCGCGAAGGTCGCGTTTTCTCAAACTTTGAGGGCATCAGTGGGTGGGGTGTGAAAACCTCCGAATGCATGGTTCTCAGCTCCTGCTGTGGGCAGCAAGCCAATTTTTATTCCAAAGTGTTGACCTATAAAAGAGCTTACTCGGGTGTGAAAATTATCATTGTGCGCGCGCGCCCCGGACCGCAATTATGATATTTCCTGTTTTCCCATAGGGCCCAAGGCAAATGGGGATAGCGGTTGTACGCGCTTTCTAAGGCTCTGATCGCTTTTAGATTTTGCAAGGTGATAGGGCCAACAGAGGCGCAGGTATTGCCATGCGCACCCGCCCGCAACAATGTTTCGATACCGAGTTATCGGGGTGTGGAAGTCCGCCGCCCCGAACCTTTACGCGCTTCCATCTCGCGAACTACTATTTTCATCATGCCCACACTGGCATCAGTATGTAGTACGGGAGGCCGTCTACAAATGGTGAAAATTTCAAAGCGTTCCATCGGAAAATTAAAAAGTTATGAGCATTAGAAGATCTTCCCATTAGGCCCCATTAGGCCACAGTAGCCAACCCGGCCTAAAACTTGCGCGGGTCACTTTCACGGACGTGCTCGAAACTGGTGCCAGAAGTTAGCCCCCGACCAGAGCTTCATTGTGAGGCATTGCGTAAAATTTTCCATCCCCCGAGTGCCAAGCAATAGCCCCTGAAAGGGCTTTCCGCACAATTTTCACGCCCTTATTTGAGCCACTTGTAGCCGAAGGAATTTTGCGCAAATGACTGAGAGGTGCTCCTGGGCACTGCTCATCACTTTGCAATAGGTTCCGGGGCTTTTCGCGAAGGTCGCGTTTTCTCAAACTTTGAGGGCATCAGTGGGTGGGTTGTGAAAACCTCCGAATGCATGGTTCTCAGCTCCTGCTGTGGGCAGCAAGCCAATTTTTTTTCCAAAATGTTGACCTATAAAAGAGCTTACTCGGGTGTGAAAATTATCATTGTGCGCGCGCGCCCCGGACCGCAATTATGATATTTCCTGTTTTCCCATAGGGCCCAAGGCTAATGGGAATAGCGGTTGTACGCGCTTTCTAAGGCTCTGATCGCTTTTAGATTTTGCACGGTGATAGGGCCAACAGAGGCGCAGGTATTGCCATGCGCACCCGCCCGCAACAATGTTTCGATACCGAGTTATCGGGGTGTGGAAGTCCGCCGCCCCGAACCTTTACGCGCTTCCATCTCGCGAACTACTATTTTCATCATGCCCACACTGGCATCAGTTTGTAGTACGGGAGGCCGTCTACAAATGGTGAAAATTTCAAAGCGTTCCATCGGAAAATTAAAAAGTTATGAGCATTAGAAGATCTTCCCATTAGGCCCCATTAGGCCACAGTAGCCGACCCGGCCTAAAACTTGCGCGGGTCACTCTCACGGACGGGCTCGAAACTGGTGCCAGAAGTTAGCCCCCGACCAGAGCTTCATTGTGAGGCATTGCGTAAAATTTTCCGTCCCCCGAGTGCCGAGCAATAGCCCCTGAAAGGGCTTTCCACACAATTTTCACGCCCTTATTTGAGCCACTTGTAGCCGAAGGAATTTTGCGCAAATGACTGAGAGGTGCTCCTGGGCACTGCTCATCACTTTGCAATAGGTTCCGGGGCTTTTCCCGAAGGTCGCGTTTTCTCAAACTTTGAGGGCATCAGTGGGTGGGGTGTGAAAACCTCCGAATGCATGGTTCTCAGCTCCTGCTGTGGGCAGCAAGCCAATTTTTTTTCCAAAATGTTGACCTATAAAAGAGCTTACTCGGGTGTGAAAATTATCATTGTGCGCGCGCGCCCCGGACCGCAATTATGATATTTCCTGTTTTCCCATAGGGCCCAAGGCAAATGGGGATAGCGGTTGTACGCGCTTTCTAAGGCTCTGATCGCTTTTAGATTTTGCACGCGGATAGGGCCAACAGAGGCGCAGGTATTGCCATGCGCACCCGCCCGCAACAATGTTTCGATACCGAGTTATCGGGGTGTGGAAGTCCGCCGCCCCGAACCTTTACGCGCTTCCGTCTCGCGAACTACTATTTTCATCATGCCCACACTGGCATCAGTTTGTAGTACGGGAGGCCGTCTACAAATGGTGAAAATTTCAAAGCGTTCCATCAGAAAATTAAAAAGTTATGAGCATTAGAAGATCTTCCCATTAGGCCCCATTAGGCCACAGTAGCCGACCCGGCCTAAAACTTGCGCGGGTCACTTTCACGGACGGGCTGGAAACTGGTGCCAGAAGTTAGCCCCCGACCAGAGCTTCATTGTGAGGCATTGCGTAAAATTTTCCGTCCCCCGAGTGCCGAGCAATAGCCCCTGAAAGGGCTTTCCGCACAATTTTCATGCCCTTATTTGAGCCACTTGTAGCCGAAGGAATTTTGCGCAAATGACTGAGAGGTGCTCCTGGGCACTGCTCATCACTTTGCAATAGGTTCCGGGGCTTTTCGCGAAGGTCGCGTTTTCTCAAACTTTGAGGGCATCAGTGGGTGGGGTGTGAAAACCTCCGAATGCATGGTTCTCAGCTCCTGCTGTGGGCAGCAAGCCAATTTTTTTTCCAAAATGTTGACCTATAAAAGAGCTTACTCGGGTGTGAAAATTATCATTGTGCGTGCGCGCCCCGGACCGCAATTATGATATTTCCTGTTTTCCCATAGGGCCCAAGGCAAATGGGGATAGCGGTTGTACGCGCTTTCTAAGGCTCTGATCGCTTTTAGATTTTGCATGCAGTTAGGGCCAACAGAGGCGCAGGTATTGCCATGTGCACCCACCCGCAACAATGTTTCGATACAGAGTTATCGGGGTGTGGAAGTCCGCCGCCCCGAACCTTTACGCGCTTCCGTCTCGCGTACTACTATTTTCATCATGCCCACACTGGCATCAGTTTGTAGTACGGGAGGCCGTCTACAAATGGTGAAATTTCAAAGCGTTCCATCGGAAAATTAAAAAGTTATGAGCATTAGAAGATCTTCCCATTAGGCCCCATTAGGCCACAGTAGCCGACCCGGCCTAAAACTTGCGCGGGTCACTTTCACGGACGGGCTCCAAACTGGTGCCAGAAGTAAGCCCCTGACCAGAGCTTCATTGTGAGGCATTGCGTAAAATTTTCCGTCCCCCGAGTGCCGAGCAATAGCCCCTGAAAGGGCTTTCCGCACAATTTTCACGCCCTTATTTGAGCCACTTGTAGCAGAAGGAATTTTGCGCAAATGACTGAGAGGTGCTCCTGGGCACTGCTCATCACTTTGCAATAGGTTCCGGGGCTTTTCGCGAAGGTCGCGTTTTCTCAAACTTTGAGGGCATCAGTGGGTGGGGTGTGAAAACCTCCGAATGCATGGTTCTCAGCTCCTGCTGTGGGCAGCAAGCCATTTTTTTTCCAAAATGTTGACCTATAAAAGAGCTTACTCGGGTGTGAAAATTATCATTGTGCGGGCGCGCCCCGGACCGCAATTATGATATTTCCTGTTTTCCCATAGGGCCCAAGGCAAATGGGGATAGCGGTTGTACGCGTTTTCTAAGGCTCTGATTGCTTATAGATTTTGCACGCAGATAGGGCCAACAGAGGCGCAGGTATTGCCATGCGCACCCACCCGCAACAATGTTTCGATACCGAGTTATCGGGGTGTGGAAGTCCGCCGCCCCGAACCTTTACGCGCTTCCGTCTCGCGAACTACTAATTTCATCATGCCCACACTGGCATCAGTTTGTAGTACGGGAGGCCGTCTACAAATGGTGAAAATTTCAAAGCGTTCCATCGGAAAATTAAAAGTTATGGGGGGATTTTTATCCCATAAAAATATTTAACTATGAAAGCAGTTTGGGCCTTTTTCAATCCGTTTCAGTTAATTACCTTCAGCTCCATAAATGTAAACCTTCATTTCATTGGCTGATATACATAGATTATTACGGTAAATATTTTGAGCCAAATCTTCTCAGTTTGAATAGTTTTGACAAAGAAAAGACGTTCTGAGAAGTCCGCCATTTTGATAAATCATAGGTTTTTAATTAATAACAGTATCATAATGGTACGTTACATGCAGGTATTAAGAATTACATGTACATAAAAAACGTACGTTAAGCATTGATCAGGCTGTCCGCCTTAATTTCCATAAATTTGAAATGTTGTAATATATCTCTTATTGGTGGAAATTAGGGTTTTCAGTTAAACTACTTCTTTTAATTGGGAGTTACCCTCTTTTCAGTTAGTCTGCTACTGTCCCGTGTAGGCTATTGGTTTCAATAGGATGTTTTGACCTACTGGCCATGTGTGTTCTGTTAATGAGGGTAAATCTTGATTATTTGGATGGTTTTCAATGTAAGCATATTGAGATGAAAGTTCAATTTATACTTACAGGGGTTAGGAGAGTGACTATCATTTGTGACTCTATTGCCAAAAATATATCTGGAATTGAGGGATGCAGGGTCCAACCATTCCCAGGTGATACCATAGCCAAATTAACAAATAGACTATGCAATGGTGGAAAAGAACCCAAGGCTGTATTGAATGACTTTGATATAGTCATATTTCATGCAGGCACAAATGATATTGACAACAGGGCTTCCTTTAAAGCCATCATTTCAGATTTTGGCAATTTAATTGCTATTTGTAGAAAAGAGAATCCAGGTATCAGGATTATCATATCTGCAATAATTCCGAGACCGAAGGATCACTCAATAACTGATCCAATGATTAGAGATGTTAATGCATACTTATCAAAGAAAATGAGCAAGAGTCAAAATTTCAAATTTATATGTACATATAAACCATTCACACACTGTGGGAAAGTCAAACTGGAATTGTATGCTAAGAGAGATCTAGGACTACACTTGAATAGTGAAGGGCAGAACAGACTGAGACAATTTTTCCTCAGGGTCATTTCTACTCTTGACTAATCATATGCATGAACTAGTCAATCCTTGGTTTTGTTGAGATGGTATCGTCTTGTTTTTATGGTCTTAAACTGCATAGGATGGTTTGAGAATATGAGTGTTGTTGCTGGATCAGGGATGGTATCATACATTGTGTTACTTTCCTGCATTCAAAGTCTATTAATACTATTCCAGGGATTGGCTGCTTCTAGACATTAAAAAATTTACCCTTGATTATATGGTTTATTTTTGCAGTTTATACCGAATATTAAAAGATATATGTTTCTGGATTTGGCAAGCATGTAGATGAATGCTTGAAGATGATTGTTTATTGGACAGTAAGTTATTTGCTTCAAATTACCACAACATATTATCTATTCTATAAATATTTTCATTGAGCCTGTTGTATGCAGCGGTAGTTAAATTGAACGTATAGATTCACCTATCTTTGGATACTAAGAGTGAATTTATTCATGGTACTTATTTATGGTACTGATGATGTGGTGTGGTGATTTCTGAATTAGCAGTTTTTTCAGCTTTTATCAATTCTTCTTCACGATGACTTAAATTTGCGAGGCCATTACTTGACTGTATAATGGAATTATTGTCTTTTGCTTCATTGCTTCAGAACCTAGTATTAGGTTGATTGAATATGGACAAATTTTTATACTTTAAATAGGTGTACTATCTTTAAATACTGCATCGTGAAGAGGGATTGTATGCTCAGCTTGATGCTATGCTTATTTGCTTTGCTTAGTTGTTATTTGCTTTCTTTTTGCTTATTTGCTTTGCTTAGTTGTTATTTGCTTTCTTTTGCCTTTGTTTATTTTTGTTATATTTTTCTTTTATTTGTAATATAACTAAACTTAAGAATTTAGTAGGGAGGCAGTTTCTATATTATATATCCAATTTTTACCCTTAATAGTGTGAACGTTTGACTCCTTTTTCTATGGCCTATGGTTGGCATTTTGTAGGTAATATTAATGGATAATGATTTAATCTACTTGGAATCCTATATGGATTAATAACTCTTAGGTACATGTATCAAATTTGAAAATGCTGAAGTTTGAGAATTCATAAATTGCTTGAAGATAAATGTATCTAGTTTGATTTTTGATATAATTGATGACTTCTTAGAACGGGAAAAATATCAAATTAAATATTCATATTAGATCAGATTTGTACTTCCTTTCCCTATCAAACCACATGAATAATTGGGGGATTTTTATCCCATAAAAATATTTAATTATGAAAGCAGTTTGGGCCTTTTTCAATCCGTTTCAGTTAATTACCTTCAGCTCCATAAATGTAAACCTTCATTTCATTGGCTGATATACATAGATTATTACGGTAAATATTTTGAGCCAAATCTTCACAGTTTGAATAGTTTTGACAAAGAAAAGACGTTCTGAGAAGTCCGCCATTTTGATAAATCACCCACCCTCCCTCCCTACTTTATCTTTTGTTATAACTTGTACAATTATAGTTTGTAAATAGTATATATTATATGTTACTGCTACATATAATACATGTAATTAATGAGAAATTATTCCTTGATATCTACTATACGTTTTGCATCAGGCATTTTGTAGGTAATATTAATGGATAATGATTTAATCTACTTGGAATCCTATATGGATTAATAACTCTTAGGTACATGTATCAAATTTGAAAATGCTGAAGTTTGAGAATTCATAAATTGCTTGAAGATAAATGTATCTAGTTTGATTTTTGATATAATTGATGACTTCTTAGAACGGGAAAAATATCAAATTAAATATTCATATTAGATCAGATTTGTACTTCCTTTCCCTATCAAACCACATGAATAATTAGCATTAGAAGATCTTCCCATTAGGCCCCATTAGGCCACAGTAGCCGACCCGGCCTAAAACTTGCGCGGGTCACTTTCACGGACGGGCTCGAAACTGGTGCCAGAAGTTAGCCCCCGACCAGAGCTTCATTGTGAGGCATTGCGTAAAATTTTCCGTCCCCCGAGTGCCGAGCAATAGCCCCTGAAAGGGCTTTCCGCACAATTTTCACGCCCTTATTTGAGCCACTTGTAGCCGAAGGAATTTTGCGCAAATGACTGAGAGGTGCTCCTGGGCACTGCTCATCACTTTGCAATAGGTTCCGGGGCTTTTCGCGAAGGTCGCGTTTTCTCAAACTTTGAGGGCATCAGTGGGTGGGGTGTGAAAACCTCCGAATGCATGGTTCTCAGCTCCTGCTGTGGGCAGCAAGCCATTTTTTTCCAAAATGTTGACCTATAAAAGAGCTTACTCGGGTGTGAAAATTATCATTGTGCGCGCGCGCCCCGGACCGTAATTATGATATTTCCTGTTTTCCCATAGGGCCCAAGGCAAATGGGGATAGCGGTTGTACGCGCTTTCTAAGGCTCTGATCGCTTTTAGATTTTGCACGCGGATAGGGCCAACAGAGGCGCAGGTATTGCCATGCGCACCCGCCCGCAACAATGTTTCGATACCGAGTTATCGGGGTGTGGAAGTCCGCCGCCCCGAACATTTACGCGCTTCCGTCTCGCGAACTACTATTTTCATCATGCCCACACTGGCATCAGTTTGTAGTACGGGAGGCCGTCTACAAATGGTGAAAATTTCAAAGCGTTCCATCGGAAAATTAAAAATTTTGAGCATTAGAAGATCTTCCCATTAGGCCCCATTAGGCCACAGTAGCCGACCCGGCCTAAAACTTTTGCGGGTCACTTTCACGGACGGGCTCGAAACTGGTGCCAGAAGTTAGCCCCCGACCAGAGCTTCATTGTGAGGCATTGCGTAAAATTTTCCGTCCCCCGAGTGCCGAGCAATAGCCCCTGAAAGGGCTTTCCGCACAATTTTCACGCCCTTATTTGAGCCACTTGTAGCCGAAGGAATTTTGCGCAAATGACTGAGAGGTGCTCCTTGGCACTGCTCATCACTTTGCAATAGGTTCCGGGGCTTTTCGCGAAGGTCGCGTTTTCTCAAACTTTGAGGGCATCAGTGGGTGGGGTGTGAAAACCTCCGAATGCATGGTTCTCAGCTCCTGCTGTGGGCAGCAAGCCAATTTTTTTCCAAAGTGTTTACCTATAAAAGAGCTTACTCGGGTGTGAAAATTATCATTGTGCGCGCGCGCCCCAGACCGCAATTATGATATTTCCTGTTTTCCCATAGGGCCCAAGGCAAATGGGGATAGCGGTTGTACGCGCTTTCTAAGGCTCTGATCGCTTTTAGATTTTGCACGCGGATAGGGCCAACAGAGGCGCAGGTATTGC
The DNA here is from genome assembly GCA_964019695.1 of Loripinus fragilis. Lineage (NCBI taxonomy): Eukaryota > Metazoa > Mollusca > Bivalvia > Lucinida > Lucinidae > Loripinus > Loripinus fragilis. The sequence continues at coordinate 21,215,850 of OZ026524.1, forward strand.
CATGCGCACCCGCCCGCAACAATGTTTCGATACCGAGTTATCTGGGTGTGGAAGTCTGCCGCCCGGAACATTTATGCGCTTCCGTCTCGCGAACTACTATTTTCATCATGCCCACACTGGCATCAGTTTGTAGTACGGGAGGCCGTCTACAAATGGTGAAAATTTCAAAGCGTTCCATCGGAAAATTAAAAAGTTATGAGCATTAGAAGATCTTCCCATTAGGCCCCATTAGGCCACAGTAGCCGACCCGGCCTAAAACTTGTGCGGGTCACTTTCACGGAAGGGCTCGAAACTGGTGCCAGAAGTTAGCCCCCGACCAGAGCTTCATTGTGAGGCATTGCGTAAAATTTTCCGTCCCCCGAGTGCCGAGCAATAGCCCCTGAAAGGGCTTTCCGCACAATTTTCACGCCCTTATTTGAGCCACTTGTAGCCCAAGGAATTTTGCGCAAATGACTGAGAGGTGCTCTTGGGCACTGCTCATCACTTTGCAATAGGTTCCGGGGCTTTTCGCGAAGGTCACGTTTTCTCAAACTTTGAGGGCATCAGTGGGTGGGGTGTGAAAACCTCCAAATGCATGGTTCTCAGCTCCTGCTGTAGGCAGCAAGCCAATTTTTTTTCCAAAATGTTGACCTATAAAAGAGCTTACTCAGGTGTGAAAATTATCATTGTGCGCGCGCGCCCCGGACCGCAATTATGATATTTCCTGTTTTCCCATAGGGCCCAAGGCAAATGGGGATAGCGGTTGTACGCGCTTTCTAAGGCTCTGATCGCTTTTAGATTTTGCACGCGGATAGGGCCAACAGAGGCGCAGGTATTGCCATGCGCACCCGCCCGCAACAATGTTTCGATACCGAGTAATCGGGGTGTGGAAGTCCGCCGCCCCGAACCTTTACGCGCTTCCGTCTCGCGAACTACTATTTTCATCATGCCCACACTGGCATCAGTTTGTAGTACGGGAGGCCGTCTACAAATGGTGAAAATTTCAAAGGGTTCCATCGGAAAATTAAAAAGTTATGAGCATTAGAAGATCTTCCCATTAGGCCACAGTAGCCGACCCGGCCTAAAACTTGCGCGGGTCACTTTCACGGACGGGCCTGAAACTGGTGCCAGAAGTTAGCCCCCGACCAGAGCTTCATTGTGAGGCATTGCGTAAAATTTTCCGTCCCCCGAGTGCCGAGCAATAGCCCCTGAAAGGGCTTTCCGCACAATTTTCACGCCCTTATTTGAGCCACTTGTAGCCCAAGGAATTTTGCGCAAATGACTGAGAGGTGCTCCTGGGCACTGCTCATCACTTTGCAATAGGTTCCGGGGCTTTTCGCGAAGGTCATGTTTTCTCAAACTTTGAGGGCATCAGTGGGTGGGGTGTGAAAACCTCCAAATGCATGGTTCTCAGCTCCTGCTGTGGGCAGCAAGCCAATTTTTTTCCAAAATGTTGACCTATAAAAGAGCTTACTCGGGTGTGAAAATTATCATTGTGCGCGCGCGCCCCGGACCGCAATTATGATATTTCCTGTTTTCCCATAGGGCCCAAGGCAAATGGGGATAGCGGTTGTACGCGCTTTCTAAGGCTCTGATCGCTTTTAGATTTTGCACGCGGATAGGGCCAACAGAGGCGCAGGTATTGCCATGCGCACCCGCCCGCAACAATGTTTCGATACCGAGTTATCGGGGTGTGGAAATCCGCCGCCCCGAACCTTTACGCGCTTCCGTCTCGCGAACTACTATTTTCATCATGCCCACACTGGCATCAGTTTGTAGTATGTGAGGCTGTCTACAAATGATGAAAATTTCAAAGCGTTCCATCGGAAAATTAAAAAGTTATGAGCATTAGAAGATCTTCCCATTAGGCCCCATTAGCCACAGTAGCCGACCCGGCCTAAAACTTGCACGGGTCACTTTCACGGACGGGCTCGAAACTGGTGCCAGAAGTTAGCCCCCGACCAGAGCTTCATTGTGAGGCATTGCATAAAATTTTCCGTCCCCCGAGTGCCGAGCAATAGCCCCTGAAAGGGCTTTCCGCACAATTTTCACGCCCTTATTTGAGCCACTTGTAGCCAAAGGAATTTTGCGCAAATGACTGAGAGGTGCTCCTTGGCACTGCTCATCACTTTGCAATAGGTTCCGGGGCTTTTCGCGAAGGTCGCGTTTTCTCAAACTTTGAGGGCATCAGTGGGTGGGGTGTGAAAACCTCCGAATGCATGGTTCTCAGCTCCTGCTGTGGGCAGCAAGCCAATTTTTTTTCCAAAGTGTTGACCTATAAAAGAGCTTACTCGGGTGTGAAAATTATTATTGTGCGCGCGCGCCCCGGACCGCAATTATGATATTTCCTGTTTTCCCATAGGGCCCAAGGTAAATGGGGATAGCGGTTGTACGCGCTTTCTAAGGCTCTGATCGCTTTTAGATTTTGCACGCGGATAGGGCCAACAGAGGCGCAGGTATTGCCATGCGCACCCGCCCGCAACAATGTTTCGATACCGAGTTATCGGGGTGTGGAAGTCCGCCGCCCCGAACCTTTACGCGCTTCCGTCTCGCGAACTACTATTTTCATCATGCCCACACTGGCATCAGTTTGTAGTAAGGGAGGCCGTCTACAAATGGTGAAAATTTCAAAGCGTTTCATCGGAAAATTAAAAAGTTATGAGCATTAGAAGATCTTCCCATTAGGCCACAGTAGCCGACCCGGCCTAAAACTTGCGCGGGTCACTTTCACGGACGGGCTCGAAACTGGTGCCAGAAGTTAGCCCCCGACCAGAGCTTCATTGTGAGGCATTGCGTAAAATTTTCCGTCCCTCGAGTGCCGAGCAATAGCCCCTGAAAGGGCTTTCCGCACAATTTTCACGCCCTTATTTGAGCCACTTGTAGCCGAAGGAATTTTGCGCAAATGACTGAGAGGTGCTCCTGGGCACTGCTCATCACTTTGCAATAGGTTCCGGGGCTTTTCGCGAAGGTCGCGTTTTCTCAAACTTTGAGGGCATCAGTGGGTGGGGTGTGAAAACCTCCGAATGCATGGTTCTCAGCTCCTGCTGTGGGCAGCAAGCCAATTTTTTTTCCAAAGTGTTGACCTATAAAAGAGCTTACTCGGGTGTGAAAATTATCATTGTGCGCGCGCGCCCCGGACCGCAATTATGATATTTCCTGTTTTCCCATAGGGCCCAAGGCAAATGGGGATAGCGGTTGTACGGGCTTTCTAAGGCTCTGATCGCTTTTAGATTTTGCACGCGGATATGGCCAACAGAGGCGCAGGTATTGCCATGCGCACCCGCCCGCAACAATGTTTCGATACCGAGTTATCGGGGTGTGGAAGTCCGCCGCCCCGAACCTTTACGCGCTTCCGTCTCGCGAACTACTATTTTCATCATGCCCACACTGGCATCAGTTTGTAGTACAGGAGGCCGTCTACAAATGGTGAAAATTTCAAAGCGTTCCATCGGAAAATTAAAAAGTTATAAGCATTAGAAGATCTTCCCATTAGGCCCCATTAGGCCACAGTAGCCGACCCGGCCTAAAACTTGCGCAGGTCACTTTCACGGACGGGCTCGAAACTGGTGCCAGAAGTTAGCCCCCGACCAGAGCTTCATTGTGAGGCATTGCGTAAAATTTTCCGTCCCCCGAGTGCCGAGCAATAGCCCCTGAAAGGGCTTTCCGCACAATTTTCACGCCCTTATTTGAGCCACTTGTAGCCGAAGGAATTTTGCGCAAATGACTGAGAGGTGCTCCTGGGCACTGCTCATCACTTTGCAATAGGTTCCGGGGCTTTTCGCGAAGGTCGCGTTTTCTCAAACTTTGAGGGCATCAGTGGGTGGGGTGTGAAAACCTCCGAATGCATGGTTCTCAGCTCCTGCTGTGGGCAGCAAGCCAATTTTTTTTCCAAAGTGTTGACCTATAAAAGAGCTTACTCGGGTGTGAAAATTATCATTGTGCGCGCGCGCCCCAGACCGCAATTATGATATTTCCTGTTTTCCCATAGGGCCCAAGGCAAATGGGGATAGCGGTTGTACGCGCTTTCTAAGGCTCTGATCGCTTTTAGATTTTGCACGCGGATAGGGCCAACAGAGGCGCAGGTATTGCCATGCGCACCCGCCCGCAACAATGTTTCGATACCGAGTTATTGGGGTGTGGAAGTCCGCCGCCCCGAACCTTTACGCGCTTCCGTCTCGCGAACTACTATTTTCATCATGCCCACACTGGCATCAGTTTGTAGTACGGGAGGCCGTCTACAAATGGTGAAAATTTCAAAGCGTTCCATCGGAAAATTAAAAAGTTATGAGCATTAGAAGATCTTCCCATTAGGCCCCATTAGGCCACAGTAGCCGACCCGGCCTAAAACTTGCGCGGGTCACTTTCACGGACGGGCTCGAAACTGGTGCCAGAAGTTAGCCCCCGACCAGAGCTTCATTGTGAGGCAT
>OZ026524.1:21220455-21285670 GCA_964019695.1 Loripinus fragilis
GCTGAAATGTGCCTTAACCATATCGCTAACCCCGAAGACAGGCTTTCTCGCGACTAGGGCCAATTTTCGCTAAACTACGGACACAAATTAGGCTCATGAAAAAAAAGTCAAGACATCAAGGTCAGAACAAAATTTAGCAAATTTAGAGACTGTATGTCCCTGCCACTAGATGGATGTTAAGTAATATATGAGCTGTCATTAAACAAGAATAAAACAATTAAGTTAAAATGACTACATTTCCTAAACAGAAAAAAGTAACAAAAATATTTTGGTTGTTTTGATCCTTTACGTCCAAGTCAACATTTTAGTCATGTCGGAACGGGTTATCCTGTGTTGGACCAGAAATAAACAAAGGATAAAGTGTCTCAAGGACACAACGCAGTGCCTCCGATGAGGTTCGAACCCGCAACCCCTTTGTGTCAGGTCAAACACTCTACCAGTGAGCCACCGCGATCCTCACAAAACTACTTTTATTATCCGATAATTATATATGTCCTTAGCACGTTCACATCTTCAGGCCATAGCATAAACACGTACAACGTTTTCTAAAAGACGATATAACACTATACTATGTAGGAGTAGATGCGCACACAAGGGGCCGTCTTTGCATGGGCATTGATGGCTACGAATTCCAAAAAGGGTCTAAAAGTAAGATAGTATTACCAAAAAATACCACAAGCACACACCTGAGGAAGATCCACAATCTACTAATAGTCATAAGACATCAGGAAGGCAATTAAAGTAACCAGCTCTCTCTTCCTCAGCAAGATAGTTCACATCTTAAAAAGGTGTAAAAATAAATCTAATAATTATATAAAACAACAGGAAACATGGGCCCTGGATCGCTCACCTGAATCCTTGTCATGAGTAGAGGATGTATACCACAAAATATAAAGCCCATTCTCCAACACTCAAGTCCATCTTGGGTATCACGCAGATCATAAACAAAATCTATCTAGTCACTAAACTTAATCAAAATATACTTATCTGCACAATTTAATTGTCTGACCTTTTACACAACCCAAAAAGGCCAGGGGCGTGCATAAGGTCAAACAATTTAAATGCACAATGTTCTTCTACACTCAGGGTCGGGAGTCACGTGGTTTTTGTTTGGACACACTGTACTGAAAAGTCCAATTTGGGTATCACTCAGATCATAAACAAAGCATATCAAGTCACTAAATTCAATCAAAATAACATTATACTCATCTGCACAATTTCATTGTCTGACCTGTTTACCCAACCCAAAAGGCCAGGGGTGCGTATACGGCCAAACAGTTTAAATGCACAATATTCTGCACTCAGAGTGGGTAGTCACGTGTTTTTTGTTTGGATACACAGTACGGAAAAATGTCCGACTTCTTGTCCACAATGATATATTAAGCGAAAGTATATTGAGATTTCTCCGTGTTTTTTTCATATTTACCCAAAAGTTATACACCATTTTTCAGCCCACATTTTTCTCTCGATCTAACGATGCCAGGATATCCTCAATAAGCTTCTTACTTTGAATGCAGACTCTGGCATAACAATTTTAGCAGAGAAGATCAAGCCTGAACTCTAGAAATAAACTGTAGGGACGACAATTATTTTATTTGTGACAGAATTTGTACTCAAAGTAAGAAGCTTAAAGAGGATATCCCTGTAGCGTTTCATCGGGAAAGATGTGAGCTGTAAAATTGTGTATATTTTTCCGAGTATAGATGTGAAAACATAGAGAAATCTACTTACAGTCGATCAGAATATCCGTACAGTGTATTCAAACAGCCGTGCAGTGTATCCAAACAAAAACCACTTGACACTTCTTACCTATTTGTTTCATAAATTGCAGCATAAACCTTCTTCAGAAAAAAATGTTTTGACTTTTTGACCCTATCCAGGGGTAGAGAATGTGTTAGAGGGCAAAAATTTGCTTGCATGATGTTCTAAACATCATTCCTGTTAATTTGATATGCAACATGACTACTCTCAGAAAAGAAAAAAAGACCTTTTGATCTCACACCAGGGGTCAAGGGTAAGAGTAAGGGCAAAATATTTGCTAGCATGTTATTGTATGCTTCATTCCCTTCAATTTGATACGCAACATGACCAAATTCTGAAAAAGTTGAACTTATACATGCCTATGTGACCCCCTGGGTGGGTCCATTTTAGGTCCCAGGGGCATAATTTGATCAAACTTGGTAGAGGTCCACTAGGTGATGCTACATATCAAATATCAAGGCTCTAGGGCTTTGGGTTTCAGACAAGAAGATTTTTCCATGTTTTCCTATAAACATGTGACCCCGAGGACGGACCCATTTTAGCCCCAGGGGCATAATTTGAGCAAACTTGGTAGAAGTCTACCAGGTAATGCTACATACCAAATACCAAGGCTCTAGGCCTTGTTGTTTCAGACAAGAAGAATTCAAAAGTTTTCATCTTGAATATCTATTTTCAGCCTGTGTGACCTAGATATGCAACGGACCAAAACAATTTGCATAATTATCAAAGAGGGCTTTATAAGGAGCACTCTTGCAAATTAAGTAAAAATCCAGCCAGCAGTTAAGGAGAAGATGTCCTTTGAAGCAACTGTTGACGACGGACGACGGACATCCAATGATCACAATAGCTCACCTTGAGCCTTTTAGCTCAGGTGAGTTATAAGACATTCACATCTTTAAATCATGACAAGAGCACATGTAACGCTTTAGAAAGATCGGTATAAGAATGTATGACCTTATAATTGGTGTTTCAAAAGGTCTAACTTCACAAAATGGTAAAAGTACGAGGGGCATTTGGAAAGTTCTTAGCATGGTATTTGATCTCAGTAACCGATTTACAAACCATATCGTGTTTGGTATCATTTTAAAGACCTATCTTTCCTCTATGTTATGGCACAAATTTCATTAGGATAATATAATGCAGACACGAAAAATATCATTGTTAATACATGTACTGTTTGTATACTGGAAAACGCAAAATTTCAGTGGAAAATATAACATTTTACCTTTTAAAAAGTATGCAGAACATTAACAATAGTTCATGAAATTAGCTACTTTTGTAGCATTTGGTAGGCCATAATCTGGTTCAGTTATTTTACAATTGATGACCAAGTTGGATGTTTCTAATAACTTAATACCGGAACAGCAATACCAAAACCGTCTAGAAAGCAAAGCAATGCGCTATTTTTTTCGACTTAAAATCGCATGTCACAATGCACATATTTTAAAAATATATATCCAACAGTAGTTTAAAAATGCCTTGCGTTGGTATTTTTGTCAAGTACACTTTATGCGCTTTGTATTGAAACCAAAATAAATTTTGTAAACCAGAACAAAGGTAAGATAACTCTTATAATCTTACCATGGGTCAGAGTAAGTTTAACTATGAGCTGGCATTCTGGTTCATTTTAATTAAAAAGAGTGGCAAACAAAAAAGTAAAAATACCTTGAGAGTAGAAAACAATCAATTGTGTGATACTTAACGCGATACCGTGAGAAGTTCTTCTCCCATCGACAAAATGTGAGGGGTTAAGTTACCCCACCCACTTCTAGAAATGTAGGGGTAGTGTTATTAGGAATGATTTTCTTGAATACAGAACTAAACAAGCCACACTTTTTGCGCGACGAAATGATTTCTATGCATTGTCCGCTACAATTAAAACAAAACATATACTCAATAGGCATTTTTCGTGCTCCTGTAGTGACACAATTTATAGTAAAAGTATAAAGAAAAATCGAAAAAAGTCCCATTTTTGAAAGTTTACCATTTCTCTATGAATCAACATTTCTCAAATGTAAAGGCAGTAGTCGTGCAAGCAGTGATCGTATAACATAATTTGATAAAAAATAAGTTGGCACCAAATCGTTAATTTGTCAAATCAAGATCGCAAATAAGGTCCCCAATTTTCCCTCGCTTTTTTCCAAGTATTTTGCTTGATATTTCCGCCAGTATATAAACCCCTACTCATTTTGAGCATGCGCTGCACGTGCACGCCAAGTCCTTTTTCAACAAAAATTAAACCATCAAGTAGCAATTGAATTCTAGTTTCCAAAAATGTATTATTTGATAGCATTTTATCAACGCATTGTGGAGTTATGATGACATGCTAAGAACTTTCCAAATGACCCTCGTAATCAAACAAATCACCGAGTCTTAAGATGACATGTAGATACAAACTGTATGCACATCTTCAGACCATAACCAGAAGTTGTGTAACATTTCAGAATAATCAGCATTGAATTTTAGGAGTTCAGCAAACAAGGTCCATTTTATCTATTTTTTTGGTAGTAATAACGCCTGAACTTATCTTCAGAACATGAACAAAACATCTGAAGACTAAAAACAGATGTCTCCCCCATCCCACTTTGGTATCAGAAAGATCCAACTATCACTAAATTCATTTTCAAACTACAAGAATTTTGATTTCTAAAGTAAAAAAAGGATTTCATATCCAGCATAGATATCCCGCTAATGCAGTAAACTATTGACCAACCACCATTTGAGGAAAAGTTGATTATCAAATATAATTTCCAAAAATAGAAAATCCATGTTACATACAAATCACATGCACATCATCAGACGTAGTCAAAACAGATGCAAAGTTTAAAAAAATATGAGTAAAATTGTAGGAGAAGTTGTTTTGACAAGATACACAGTGCCTATATGCTTTTGTAAAAGTTGAAGCAAAACTGATTAAGTTCAAACTGCGAAAAATGTGATATAAATTAGTTTCAGGATTAAAGCCAAATGGCAAGTACATCTTCAGGCCTTGACTTATGAGTCAATATAGAATTGAGAAATCGAAATTAGGAGATAACATTTCAAAACGACATGTTTGACTTTGGAGTAAAGAAGCCAAGATTATGGGATAACATTTCACAAGTGCAAATCCAGTTACTGAGAATCCAAAATGACGCACTAACGTTGCATGAGACCACTCGTGAAGGTGTTATATAAGAAGTCGAAATGATGAAATACATGTAACATTCCACGATGCCACACGTGAAAAGTTTCGGTGGAGAAGTTAAAATAACATTTTACGAGGCCACAAGTAAAAATGTCTACTAGTTAACTCTTTGTCTGCTAGAGGCGAAATTTTGTCGTCTGCTGCTGATCTTTGTAGTTTGGACCAAGATCAAGCCCGACAGAACGTCGGGCATTATCCAAACTATTTGACACTCTGTTAGTGTTCCTGAAAGATTTTTTTTAAAAAAAATATTAGTATTGAAATAGGACAAAAACATGAACATTACCCAACAAGCAAAGTGTTAAGAAGCATCACATCACGAAATGGTGACATGCCATCTCGTAATTTAAATCTTAAATCTAAAATTAGGAAATCGAAAATTTGATATTTCATACAGAAATTTCTCCGTGTACCTAATGCGCTTCCGTACTTCGTACAGATTAATATACGAGGCCTGTGTGATATGTAATGTAAATTGTGTATTATCTTAAAAGGATGAACTGAAAAGGTCAAAATAACTTTGCCCCCCCCTTCAAAGTATCCTACGTTGTCGAAGCACTTTTGTATACTTACTTCTGAGGCACTGGCTGAGGCTGAACCAAGGGCTTGTCTTGAAGTATTTCGCCGACCAGATAAAAACTTTAATTGTTTTGGAAGAAGGAAACGTCGCAGGGGCTAGATCAGAAAAGTACGTTGGGTGTGGCAAGACGGCTACCTTCGTTTACTTTAAAAATTGCTTTACAATTTCTGATGTATTGCAGGGGTATTATCATGCAATAGACAAACATATTGAATTCCTGTCACTGGACGTCGTTGCTGATTTTTTAGCTTTTACAGTACCACATCACAGTAATATCTCCCAGTGACACATTGGCTTTTGGCACCGGAACTTGTATGGCTGTACCGTCACATGAGAAGAATATAGCACAGAGGGCCTTCTTTAAGATTATTTTCTTTTTGGCAACTACAGGTCATATATTTCTTTTTGTTAGCCATATCTTGTTTCCTATTTTTCTAGCGGGCTCGAAATAGTGCAAACATATCTCATCTCCAGTTTGCCTTTGGTTGAACTTTGGAATGGTTTTAGCAATTGCTTGGCTATTTTACTTTGCTTTATTCATCTGTCAATAGATGGGGTATCCATCTGGCAGAGATATTTCAAAATTCGGTTTATAATGAAATGTACTCTCAATAGTGATATGCCAAAAGCTTTGGCAACATCGCGAACGGTGTGTATTTTCCATCACCCAACTTTTGAGACACTGTTCTTGCCCATTGCAATTACAGGTCGTTCTGATTTCGCAGCATCTGTAATAGATTCTGTGCCGGTGTAAAATTCCTTTCTCCACCTACGAGCTGTCTCATAAGAAACGTCATGGGACCCATAAACATACCCCATTCCATAAAAAAATCTGCTTTACCTAATGATTGAGCTTTTTGCGAACTATTTCTTCAATATTCTCGACACGTTTACCAATCATTTTTACAACAGTGGTCAACGAATAACCTTATTAATATTGGAATAAACTAAACACTGAACTACCAAATGCAAACGTGTTGAATATAGCTATGCATGTGTTTATGTATCCATATCGTTGAAATTGGGCGTACAGTTCTCGTGCTGTTGTAAAATACACGATACATATCGAACAACCCTCGTACTATTATTTTGGAAGAAATCAAATTATATACCGATGGTTTGCATTAATCGTTTGATAGCCCTTGCATTTGCTTTTACAAACATTCACTGAAGATAAACTTTTGAGTTTGATCAAAGTATAATGAAAATATGGATCAACGGATATTTTACATCATTACTTGCATCATGTTGTTGCGGGTCGTTCGATTGGGGTTTGGTAGGTAATAATAATTTGTTCTTTGCTTTGTAGCCTTTCACAATGGATCTGTCGATTGCAGCATTCATAATCTCCGAGAAGATGAAATAGACGAACCACGCCCAGATATGAATAATAAAGCTGCCTCCTTTACTGTAGCGAAAAGTCTATTAATATATGCGATAAGTGATAAAAGATCATGAGCTGGCGCCGGTGAAAGTTGTGTAGTTCTCAGAGAGGTGGTCAGAAGTCTTCGGCTGGATCTGTATCAGAGTAGTCTGTGCACAGAATCTGCGCCTTCTTCACTTGATGTAGCTTCAATTATAAACTCGATCTCTTCCTCTACTGCAATGGATGTCTACTATGTTCTAGAGACTGCAACTCGGTGCCATGTCTGCTGCATCACATCTACTTTTAAGACAACTGCATCTTTGGTCCAAGGGTCGATCCTGAATTTCTGGAGAGGGACTTCAGATGTATAAGGGGTCTATAAGGGACCTAGCGGCCTCGGTGAATTATCACTTTTTCGGGTAGATAAATCCTTATGTCTACCTCATTGAAGTCAATAATTGTACAATATCACCCGTTGCTACAGCAACGGCGAATACTGCCACCTGTTTGCCATAGCAGCGGGTGATATGATACAATTATTGACTTATGTTGAGGTGGACATGGAGTGTTATTGAACCGTAAGCGTAGACGCGGAGCGGAGGTCAATATGATCACACTGGCCAATGTTAACGCACTGGTGTTTGCTACAACGAGCTGGTGGTTGCATTTTTCAGCACCGGTGGTGGCGTAAAAGGTAAAAAAAATCTATACCTGTTGACTTTATTATTTATTTATAAACTTGCATTTATTTTATTTGTGATGACACCTGGCGCACAGACCACCGGTAACATTGCAGTTTATGGCTCTGCCAAGCAATTGGTGATATAATTCATGGTTTGGACTGCAAATCCAACAAAGTTCTGGAGTTTTGTCGTGACAGGTGCTTTTTTCTAGTGTAACTGCCTAAATTGAGTGAAATCTGCATATCTAAGCGCAGCTGTTGTCATATTCCCATGAAATAACATCCAATAAACGATTACTACTTTGTTTGTTTTTTTCTTGGTAAACTAGTAAATGTTTTATTGAAGAATTTTTATTACAACGCGCTGGGAGCATTTTTTGACGCATTGATACAATGCGTTGATGGTTGCACAGAATTCCTGTGGTTGCTGGTGCAGACTCACCACATCATTCGCTGTTCACATAAACGTTGCAAAAATCGCCATTTCAACCAGCACATGATATTTCGATACTGTATAGAAGGCTCAGGCGAGCCTGTGCAAACGTGCATACTCCCAAGAGCCTTTGCTGCCAGCACAAGAGATCTTGATATTTATTAAATTGTCCAGTGACTGCCTGCGCAAATGTGCAGACTCACCAGAGTTTTCCCTGCTGGCGTGAATAGCACACAAATCGCCATTTAAGGCAGCACAAAAGATTTTGTACAGTGACGAAGGCTAAGGTAAGCCTGTGCAAATGTGCAGACTCGCCAGATCCTTCGCTGCTCGCACAAAATGGCATTCAATCGCCATTTGAGTCACCACATAAGAATGTTAAACTGTGACGAAGGCTCAGACTAGACCAAGCAAATGTGGCCAAAGCCATCGCTGTTCGCATGAATGACACCCAAAAATACTGAGTATCACAATCACAAACTGCAGACAAACCCATGGCACTGAGAGGAATAGCCACACAACAATCAAGAGACACCAGAAAGACAAACTAAGCAAAGCAGCCAGCTCTCTCTCTTCCCCATCAAGATGATTGCAAAACAAGAATGGACATAAAGTAACAAAGTATACAGCAATTACAGAATCCTGTAATGGGAGTAACAATCGACAACGAATCAACAACAACAGAATCACCGCCTTAGAACAGACAGCAGCCTATATCTCTGGGGTGCTAAAATTGCATTTTACTGGTACCAAATCTTCGCCCTAGTATCTGCTGTTGTTGAAGCACAACAATTTTAAGCTCGCATGGAGGCTTCTTAACTATTGTTATGTATCATAACGGACAAACAATCTCATTAAATTAAAAGTTTTGGGGCCAATCTGAAAAATAGGGGGAACACTCTCAAAGTGCGAACAGGGCTAGCTCTGGAGCATCTCTGGTGAGGCTACACATTTGCAGAGTCACGCTTGAGCCTTCATCAGTGTACAAAAACCACAAAATCTATGCCCATTGACTGTATGATTTCTTTATAAGCTTGCATTTATTTTACTTTTGATGACCCAATGCGCAAAAACAGTCAGAAACATTGCAGTTTATGGCTCTGCCATGCAATTGGCGTTTTAATTCATGGTTTGACCGACAAATCCGACACAGTTGTGGAGTTTGACAGTGACAGGTGTTTTTTCTATTGTGACTGCCTAACTTCAGGAAATTCTGCATGTCTAAGCACAGCTGCAGCTATGTTATCATAGTCCCATGAAAAAACATCCAAAAACGATTACTACTCTCTATTTTTTCTATGCAGAGAAGGCTCAGGCGAGTCTGTACATTTGCACAGGCTCACCTGAGTCTTCGTCCTGGTACTGAAATATCATGTGCTGGCTCAAATAACGATTTATGTACCGTTTATAAAAACAGTGAATGCTGTGGTGAGGCTGCACCAGCAACCACGGGAATTCTGTGCAACCATCAGTGCGTTGTATCAGTGCGTCAAAAAATGCTCCCAGTGCGTTGTAATAAAAATTCCTCAATAAAACATTTGCTAGTTTACCAAGAAAAAAACAAACAAAGTAGTAATCGTTTTTTGGATGTTATTTCATGGGAATATGACAACAGCTGCGCTTAGACGTGCAGATTTCACTCAATTTTGGCAGTTACACTTGAAAAAAGCACCTTTCATGGCAAAACTCCAGAACTTTGTTGGATTTGCAGCCCAAACCATGCATTCAATCACCAATTGCTTGGCAGAGCCATAAACTGCAATGTTACCGGTGGTCTGTGCGCCAGGTGTCATCACAAATAAAATAAATGCAAGTTTATAAATAAATAATAAAGTCAACAGGTATAGATTTTTTTACCTTTTACGCCACCACCGGTGCTTTAAAATGCAACCACCAGCTCGTTGTAGCAACCACCGGTGCGTTTACATTGACAAGTGTGATGATTAAGTTTACTGTTCAATAGCACTCCATGTCTACCGAAACATGAGTCAACAATTGTTTTATTATATAATAAATGTATGTTATGCATTTCCTGCCTTTTTAGACCATTAAAACCATTGACGTTACGGATGGATCATGCGAAATTACTTGACGTTCTGACGTCACTTCCCGTAAGCCATGCAATATTACCTCGTGTCGTATGCTTTGCAACGTCACGTCCGGCAAACCATGCAATTTGTTGTTTTATTTACTCGAGTGGATATGCATCTGGGCCAATCAGAAGATGTTTATTTATAGATTATATAATAGTATAACATATCAGGGCGGTCGCACTGATGTGCAACGCCGATGCGCGCACGGTTCGTTCACGTCAGGAGATGTTCAACAGCAATGACGGACATGACACATGATTTGACGACATTAAACTCCAAATAACTTCGTTGTTTACGGTCAGAAACATAAAGTGTGGGTACCTGTTTTCTTAGTTAGGACCAGAGGAACACGATGGGACCAAATTTGAGCAGATTTTGCAAAAAATTCTATTTTGCAACAAAACCGCATCTTGTACAGTATCTCCATTTAAATGACGCTGCTTGTTATTAAGTTTGACGTCAATGACTTTTATGACGTAATTTGTTTAACCTAATGTCATGCTCATTTCTAGTATTCAAACTGTTCAAAAGAAACATTTTTGTGAAGGATGTATTTTCATTCATGCATATCTATAAGAGGCTGTGCATTATTTTCCCTTTGGAACTCCCTTCACCAATGTAGGCCTAAGAGGATCTAATGTTTGGTATGATAAAATAAATATGACATTCCCTGATTGGGTGAAAGTCGAAAATATCATCCCTCGAAATATGATAATCAACCTCGGCAGCGCCTCGGTTGATAATCACATTCCTCGGGATGATATTTTCGACTATCACCCAATCAGGGAATGTAATATTTATATAATATCTACATCCTTATATGAAAATCATTAAAATAAAAACAAGCGAAAGTTTTTTACTCTGAAATAACTTACGTTAAATTTCCATCCGTCGCTTCGCTCGTACTCAAATTACATATTACACAATAATGCATGTGTATAGATATATGCAGATTCAAATAGCTTTTAGGCAATATAATAATCAAAACCTTTCCTCGGTAACCTCGCTCACTTGAAGTAAAATTACGTGTTATCTCGTTATTATGAGTTAGGTATCTCGTTATTACGAGATGTATATTTTTTCTCGTTATTACGACATAACTTTCTCGTTATAACGAGTTAGTTATCTCGTTATTACGAGGTAGTGTTCTCGTAATAACGAGATAAAAAATATTTTCTTTTTTTAAAAGTGGACCTTCTAGGCTTTGGTAAAAAACTAAGAGGGATAAAACAGAACAAAAATATATAATTTTACTCTGTGCGAGCGAGGACCATTTTTGGTTGAAGCCTATTGCCTAAAAGGTATTGTTTTGTCTGTTTGTTTTGATTCTTTACGTCCCATCATCAATCTTTCAGTTATAAAGGGGCGGGTCTTCCTGGGTTGAACCAGTACTAAGCTAGGATAAATATGTCTTGCTCAAGGACCACAACGCAGTGACGCCGAAGAGGCTCGAACCCGCGGCCCTTCGGTCTCGAGTCAAGCACTCTACCACTGAGCCACTGCGCTCCCTTGAAAGGTATTGTACGAGGGTCATCCAAAATGTTCTGACTATGACCACATAAAACAAAACCTTTTATCTAGGATGTGTTTCATTGATCTTCACATATTATTTAGAATATAGGGAATTGAATCAGAAGTTCAAATAATTTCCATGTTGCAATCGCAACGGTTGCTAGGCAACTAAAGAACACAAGGTAAAGGGTCATGGACGGGACACTATATGCGGTACACATGCCCAAATTTTTAAGAATTACAGACTCCTTTTTAAAACGTTTTATATTATACAATTATTGACTTATGTTGAGGTAGACATGGAGTGTTATTGAACAGTAAACATCATATTGACCGACGCGGAGCGGAGGTTAATATGATTAAGTTTACTGTTCAATAACACTCCATGTCTACCGAAACATAAGTCAACAATTGTTTTATTATATTATAAATAGTATGTTATACATTTCCTGCCATTTTTGATCATTAAAACGTTGACGTTACGCATGGATTGTGCGAAATGTCTTGACGTTCTGACGTCACTTCCCGTAAGCCAGTCAATATTGCCTCGTGCCGTGTGCTTTGCAACGTCACATCCGGCAAACCATGTAATATGTAGTTTTATTGACTCGAGTGGATATGCATCTGGGCCAATCAGAAGATGTTTATTTATAGATTATATAATAAAGATAAATATAGACATTATGTGTGCTGATTTTGAACGTCATAGATAATGATTTAGGTTGCAACTATGGTGTCAGCAGGGTTTTGATTAGATATATCACCGATATTGCAAGAAATATTTTCCTTGAAAATGGGTTGTACTAATAGTGTATTATATTTGGTATAAAACATTTATTGAAAGGTTTTATTTTCTTTGTGTTTAAGAAGATTATAGAACAGATTTATTGAAACATGTGTCTATTAATATGCAAATATGTCGTAATTGCTTATATAAGTGTTCAAAATATGGTATTTTATAATTAGCGCTTAAAGTGAGGCAAAAATCTAATTGTCTGTTGTTGCCTAGCAACCAAGAACGGTCAGAGCAACTACGTTAATGTCATTGTGGTATTTGCTTTTATGGGTCAATTGTGTATTCAGACAACATCACCAACCACTAATATAACTTTCCAAAGATGCATACTGCATCTTTAACAAACTCTACCCCCAGCAAAAAACAGTTAAAACGTGAGGGCTCTAACAGTGTTGTTTACAAATTTGTATAGCATCGGATCAGGTTATGATAAAAACTCCATATTTCAAACATGACTAGGCAACACCCATGGCCACATGCAGTGGGTAATAGAATTCTGATTTCAATAACAGTTTCTGAGATATGAGGTCATTGTTAGAACTTATTGGATGACCCACGTAGTTGCAAAAAGCAAAGAAGAATAAAAGGTAAGTGAAAAATTGGAGCCCTTTAAATTTTAGTCTAGAAAATAGGAATACTAGGAAAAGCTTGAAAGGCCATTTTTTCTGAAAAAAAATGAAGCATATATACATACATGATAACAGCTTGCTGACTAAAAGAAATGAAAAATTATTAAAATCTAAGCAAATAGTCTGCTCTCAGAAAATTTTAAACCAAATTTCAAAACTCCGAGCGATCGAAGCAACTGTTTACTTTTAATGTGTGGAAGTTGCTTATTTTAGCCTGAGTGACAAGCAATTATATGTAAATTTACATTATATTCGGGGGGGGGGGGGGGCTATTCTGCTCCCCCTACAACATTATTGGGGGCCTGCCCCCTCCCTGTTCCTACGCCTATGCAATAGACCACTCTGGTTACGGTTATACGAGGGTCATCCAAAATGTTCTGACAATGACTCCATAAAACAAAACCTTTTTCTCTAGGATGTTTTTCATTAATCTTCAAATATTATTTAGAATATAGGAAATTGAATCACAGGTTCAAATAATTTCCATGTTGCAATCGCAACGGTTGCTAGGCAACTAAAGAACACAAGGTAAATGGTCATGGATGGGACACTATATGCGGTACACATGCCCAAAATTCTAAGAAATTACAGACTCCTTTTTAAAACTTTTTATATAGATAAACGAAGACAATATTTGTGTTTATTTTGAACGTCATAAGTAATGATTTAGGTTGCAACTATGGTGTAATGCTGGGTTTTGATTATGATATATCACCGATTTTGCAAGAAATATTTACCTTGAAAATGGGTTGTACTAATAGTGTATTATATTTGGTATACGACATTTATTAAAAGTTATTATTGTCTATGTCTTTAAGAAGACTATTAAAGAGATTTATCGAAACATGTGTCTTTTAATATGCACATTTGTCCTAAACGCTTATATAAATGTTCAAAATATGCTATCTTATAATTAGCTCTTAAAGTGAGGCAAAAATCTAATTTTATGTTGTTGCCTAGCAACCAAGAACGTTCAGAGCAACTACGTTAATGTCATTGTGGTATTTGCTTTTATGGGTCAATTGTGTATTCAGACATCACTAATCACTAATATATCTTGCCAAAGATGCACACTGTATATTTAAAGGCATAGATTACTGTCCAATAGAGATCATTAAAGGATTAACTGATAAGGGACAGTTTCAATATCTCACAAATTTAAAGGGGCCTCAAGTGGGGAATTACCTGTATACAACACAATTTCTTTCACTAAAATAAAGATCAATGTTTTATCATAAATTACCTAATCCCTTCATGGGACCACTTTATTGCCCCTGTAGGGAAGTCATAATCACCTCATTATGACTATCCTTTTGATCTGGCCAGTATGACCCCTGGAGAGAGTCATAATGAGTGGTACCACCAGTATTATTGCTAAAATTTCTATGTCTTTTACTAGCTCTACCCCCAGCAAAAATCAATTAAAAACGTGAATTTTCGCGGCCATGGGCTCTAACAGTGTTGTTTACAAATTTGCATAGCATCGGATCAGGTTATGATAAAAGCTCCATATTTCAGACATGAGTAGGCAACACCCATGGCCACATGCAATGGGTAATAGAATTCTGATTTCAATAACAGTTTCTGAGATATGAGGCCATTGTCAGAACTTATTGGATGACCCACGTAATTATAACGTCACCGAACTCTTTGCGTGTAACGATTGCATAGTTTTACCATCGCTGTGATATACGTTAGTACGCTTCCCTGGATACCAGCTTGCTTCTGAAAACGAAAGGTCGTAAAGAGATCTATTCATCTGAGCCGGAACCGGAATTCCCCACTGTAGCAAATTCGGATATTCTTGGCATGACGAAATCAAACTCCCCACATAGGTGTACTTCCTTTTCTGCCTTCACTCTATGTGTACATCAAAAACGTCCCCAAAAGAAATGCGTGGTTATAGTGGCTATAGAAAAAACAAAATTAAAACTATTAAAAATGTTGTCTAGTTACAATAATGCGCTATGCGATAGTTCTGAGCTTTTTTTTACAACAACTAATCCTGGAGACATGGGGCCTTTGGATATTCTCAGCAAAGTGTGACGTAATTCTCAGATTTAGACGGATCAGTTTCAATATTCCCCAAGGTTTTATGCACATACCTTGTTAATTAGATTTATACTTAGGAATAGGGATGCATACATGTACAACTAAAATGTCTACTTGGGGAGGCTGGGATGAACTCTACCACTAGTCAGTGTTTGTATTATTTGAATTATATTGGAATGTGCATAGTTCCTTTTTTTGCTTCCAATGGATCACCTATTCAGAACTTAGTACATACAAATATTTAACTAAAACAAAAATTACTCAGAGGATGAAATGCATGAAAAAATGAAAAAGAGTCGTCTCAGCAAATGCAAGATTAAAACACTAAAATGTTTCTAGTCTAGTAAGTTTTATACGCTATGCGATGGTTCTTAGCTCTTTTTTTTTAAAAAAAAAGCTACCCTTGGTGTTTATATTTTGTTATTTACGTTTTGCAACCAGGATCGACAACAACACCCTGCAATGGTAACTGGACAACAGTTGCATGTGGGATAGGAACTAACGAAGACAGTGAATGTGATGTGGGAATCTTTATCGTCGAAGTTACAGTGGCTCAGTTGGCACCAAACGCTTCATGCCAGTACCTAGAAGGAGCTATATTTAAGCGCCGCTCCGTTGCTAGTGGAACATATGAAATCTACCAATCAAACAGCATTTTGGTAACAGGGACCTGTATAGGTATTTTCAATGTTTGTACAGGTAAGTTGAATGCAGATCAGGACAGAGTTTTCCTATCATATTTTGATAGTACAGAGTTTCGTCACTTTTACAAAAAGTACTTCATGATTTAATTTAAATACAAAATATAATTCCATATTCCTACTAATTAATGTGTGCTTTTTTTCATATATCAATCATATTTTTGATAAATTCCAGACACAAAATGTATAAAAAATACTTAATAATTTAGGTAATACAAACATATGTTCAGAAATCAATGGTTTCTGAGAGCTGATTATTTTTAAAGGTACGAGGGACGTTTTTTATGTTCGTTGAGTGGTGAAGGAGCTCTAGCAATAAGGCGTATATTTTCCCTAGTTGACATGATTACAAAACCTTAACTTTCAAATTGCCCTAATGTTTTTAAAATTGGTCTGTTCCGGCAGTAAAATTTACAAAGAAAGCATAGAAATAGGTTTCAAAACGATTCATCATTTACAAAACCGTTAAAACTTGTGCCTTCTACTCCCACCCCTCATTTTACGTCTTTAGACTGGGTGCCGTTTAGACGAGAGTTTTAGTAAATCCTTTGCAGGTTTTCAAAAAGTAAAAGTGCTAAAATATTAAGGATATAAGTGCCCTTCCTTTTCGAAACTTTGCGGTATTCCTTCTGCGCATGCGTACGAAATATACTTAAAATTGTGACGTTTGCCATTTAAAAGATGAAACTGGCGTCTTTCAGTTTGTTTTTAGATGCTTTCCCCCCTAGACCCAAGATGCCCTTTGGACAATTAAATGTCGCTATACAAATATATAACATATGTAAAGGGCGTCTTGGGTCTAGGGGGGGGGGGGGAGGGGGGGTGAAAGGGGTTGTATTAGCGAAAGAAGACATCAAATATCTGACAAAAAATAGTCCACTTTGCAAGATGGTCGTTTTTATTGTACATCAACTGTATAAATAGATTTACTGTACATAGCGTGATAGGACGATCGGTACCCTTGTTTAACTGTCTAGTTCCCATATATGTTACTGAATAACAAGTACAGTTGATGATCGAAATAAATTCTCATTCAATAAGAAGTAGATTTATTACATGCATTAAGGAAATCCCGTTTTAAATATACAAATTCGGGGGCAATGGTGCATCGACGGCCCGTTAATTTATATTTCTTGAATGTGCCTAGTTTCTCCAGTCGTTATTTCAACAAAATAAAACGAACGTCTCGTTTAGGGAGATTGCTCGCCTTATTGCTAGAAATTCTTTAATAAAAACAGCGAAAGTAAATGCATACATCATGTATATAGCTATTATCTATACATGCAGCCTTAAATTATTTCAAAATGCATTACTTTAATGACTTCAAGAGCAAAGACACACCTATATATTGGACACTGTAAATATGGTAGAAATATGACATTTATGGACTTAGTCTCTGACAGAACGTTCGTAACAATTGCATGAAAATGGGTCCATAGCCATACAGAGCTTCTGAAAATTTGGCTGCAGATAAAGGACACACAGTGCTACAATATTATATGACCATTATAGCATATACGTAGCAATTATTGGATATGGAAGATTTATTTGGAACCTCAGCAAATTGTACAGTAGGGTTATAAACACTTTAAATGTAAAAAGTTGACACAGTGGAAGTTGGATACGGGCTTTTGAACGTGGCTTAATAATATGTTAGCTGTGAAGTGCTATTATATTTTTTCTTGTTTATATGGTAGATGGGAGTGTTATAGTAACTTTCGTTCAAAAACAAAGTTAATACTTTTGTTTTATGAGATAAATATCTTAGGGGTGCTAAAATCCCTTATTTTGTACATAAATGACGTCATGGAGCGTTACTATGTTTAGAAAATACATTGAAACTGTTTTTGTGCCTCTTAACAGGTGTTGGAATCACTGCAATAAGAAAACTATGCAGACCTGATTTTAATTGTGTTTTTTTTTCTACACGGGGTTAATTTACCACACCCATTTTTATAACATAGGGGTATGACAGTACTGGAAGTTGCCAGGTACACGCTTTAATCAATTCATCAATATAACTGCCGATGAATGATTGAGTATATCATGTTTTATGCAAAACCAGAAGAAATTTTAAAATTTGTTCATAATCGTAATTTTAACAGATATAATAACTAGCACTTGACTGTAATTATTTTGGTATATTGAGGGGTGTTTTAAAATTGTTATAGAAGAGCAAACATCATGCTTACAGTTTTGCTGCTCTTGTCTACGATTAGCGTTTGATAATTAATTTTGATGGTGCAAAAGAAAAATCGGCTTGACAAATGATTATTTCACCATAGCGAATGGAACTTAATAGCGTCTAATTTCCTGCTGGCAGCGTGGTTAAAATGACATGGATTTCGTCCAGTGTCCTAACTATGCCCTATTAAAAGCTCTATATTTTGACTGAACAAAGCGCTAATGATGTAAAATTTATATCAGTTGATAGACAGATGCTAGACCTTTTGAAATATATATATATATATATATATATATATATATATATATATATATATATATATATATATATATATATATATATATGTGGTACGTAAATTCTATATTTGTAGAGATACAGCCCAATTCTACGAACATAAAAATGACCCTCGTAAGTATTGTTATTCAACATTATAAGGGTAGTAAACATATTGACAGGGTTGGTTAAAAAAATATAACTATGTATGATCTACGGAAAACACTAAACATAAATGTTGATTCTGATAAATTTTAAATGTCAGTTACCGTGTTCTTAAAATTGACCTTGATTTGGTACCAGTAAAATGCATTTAAGCCCCCAGTGCCTTAGGCTGCTGTCCGTTCTAAAGTGACTGTTCTGTTGTTGTTGATTCGTTGTTGATTGTTTCTCTCATTGTGGGATTCTGTAATTATTGTTCTACGTTTTGATGTGGGTTACTTTGTGTCCATTCTAGTTTTGCAATCATCTTGAAGAGGAAGAGAGAGCTGGAGCTGGTTGCTTTGCTTAGTTGTTTGTCTTCCTGGTGTCTCGTGATTGTTGTTTGACTCTTCCTCGCGGTGCCACGGGTTTGCTTGCAGTCTGTGATTGTGGTATTTTTGATCATACTCACTTACTATTTAGGAGAAATATTAAGATTGAAGGAACAAATGTAAATCTGGGACACGATCCGTATAACAAAGTTAAATGCATTTTATTATCATAATGGTAAACGTTTCTCTCTTTTTTGCTACAACGTATCTGTTTTGAATCATAGGTGACCGACCAGACATTATACACTGCTCAAAATATTTAAAGGAACACCTGATATTTTTCTTAGGTGATAATGTCAACCCCTCCCCTATAGACAAGTCATGCATTTCACTAGACAATAAGGTAGAAACCCAGTTTCTTTTGATATATTTGCAAGAATAGTCATAGTATTGGATCAAAAAAGTTTTTGACAAAACAATCGCTGATCAAGTTCATGGCACAAATTTTGTAATTTTTAATTTTCTTGGAAATGACGAGTTTCTCTGGAACTCTGTAGAATCTTTGGATATTCTAAATAGCGTAACCTAATGAATTCTGCAACACTAAAGGGCTATTGAATGTACAGAAATGATCGTGGTGTGATATTTGATTGAAAAAAAATCGTCTTCAAATTTGGTTTTGAAAAAGGGTATTTTTAACAAAATTCCATTTTTACATAAAGCGTTCCATGGTGATTTCTGGAAAGGGATTACCTTATTTTCATCAAGAAACATCATCATTGATCGTTAACCAAACTAATCACAGGAAAAAACATATTTTGCCTTATTAATCCAACTCTTGCTATAAGTCAGACTATGGGTGCATTTGTATTGTGATCAATGGCAAAACACGCAGTGTTCCTTTGAATAATTTGAGCAGTGTATATCTTTATGCATATACGCATATAAAAGAATACTGTCATACGTAGTCTATTGTGCATCATAAGCTCATGCATTGTCATTTTATGATTTTCGAATATGAAGTAATGGTAGGCTCTTTCGGCCGTGAAACGCCACACAGCCCTATTTAATATGCATAAACAAAATTACGAATCCCATATTATTTATTTTAACTTCTTTGTATTCTATAGATTCTTCTGTTAAACATAGTTGATTCTGAAAAATGTCTGTAAAATTTGAAATTAAATTGGGGATTTTATTAGACTTACATAATTTTGAATAAAATATTCAAAATGGTGGCCTCCATTGACTTTTTTTAGAATACTACTGTTCACTTTTAACACTTTTTTGAGTTGTGAACGACGTAGTTTTTAAACTATTAAACTATATAGACAGTGGATACCTTGGGGGCGCAACTCCCCATACTCTTTCATTCGTACTGAGCTTTTCAAAACTTTGCAAGTGTTTTTCCTTATGGTATGAGAATGTACATCAGATTATTTAACACGTGTTTCGGATTGTGAACTTAGTCATGCTTTCGCACCAAATACTATAAATTGACTTTTTAGAATACAACTGTTTACGTTCAACGCTTTTCTGAGTCGGTGGATAACTTGTGGATGCAACTAATCCTACAATTTAATTTCTAGTTTTTAAGCGTTGCATATGTTTTCTACATGATATGTAATGTGCATATGGCTTTGATATTATATTTTTGTTACTTTTATGTCACCTGAGCCAAGGACATGTGGGTGAGCTAATAATATACCAATGACTCTGCCAGACTGTCCGAAAGTCCCTCAACATTTTGAAACATCTTCTCTGAAACCACTGTCACAATTAAGCTCAACTTTCATAGGGAGACTCCTTACGGAAGTGGTTTGAAAATTTGTTCACATGGTCCTAGTCGTATGACCAAGGTGGCTATCAGCAGCCTAAGAGTCGTATAATATTCAAGCGACTTGCCAAGGCTCTGATCAGACTGCGCGTATGCGCAGGCTGGTCTGAGCCTTTGCTGATGGCACATACCACATAGTTGGTATCTCATGCCGCGACTCATATAGTTTGTGCATTTCCTCAAAATGTATCAGACAACCGACAGAACTATCACACGCTTTGTAAAAAGTATATTATTAATAGAAAATTAGCCCGCCTTATTGGAAAGTATTGGTAAAGAGCATTTGCTTTCCATCTGCACAAACC
Organism: Loripinus fragilis; assembly: GCA_964019695.1. Classification (NCBI taxonomy): domain Eukaryota; kingdom Metazoa; phylum Mollusca; class Bivalvia; order Lucinida; family Lucinidae; genus Loripinus; species Loripinus fragilis. Next base: position 21,241,321 of record OZ026524.1, read on the forward strand.
TTACTTACGTTAACCGGGGGGGGGGGGGGGGGGGGGGGGGCTCTAATTTTTTCCGCATACGTAGGCTCGGACCCATCATCTACTGTTCACCCCAATAAAATATCAGGAATTTCAAGCACCCCAAAAAATTATTTGAAATTTTAGCAACCCACAAAAATATCCCAATTCTGTACTTTGACCTTTAAAAAACCCTAAATTGCATAGAAATGACCCTCAAACTAGCCCAATTTTGTGATGACCCAAAAAAATATCCACAAAATCTTCATACCCCCAAAAAATATTCATTTTTCTGAAAACCCCCAAAAATATGGAAATTCAGAATTTTGTACCCCAAAAAATAGCCCGAGCCTACGTATGTGTGAAAATATCAGCCCCCCCCCCCCCCCCCCTGGGTATTCTACTACCTATTTGTCATATGACGTCGCGTCTGGGAGTGAAATAACGCCATTTATTATATAACCTATAAATAGACATCTTTTGATTGGCCCAGATGCCTATCCACTCGAGTCCATAAAACTACATATTACATGGGCTGCTGGTTTTTCCCATTTAATATTAGTTACTAAAAATAGACTTCATAGACACTTTCCATAACAGGTGTGCTTTCAGCATGAAAATTGCATGATTTGCTGAAAATGCAATTCAGTGAGTGACAGCAGCACAAAATTCACAAGATTTGGTGTTTCATCTTTTACATATAATTCAGACTTTGCTGTTGAATATAGTAAGGATCATTGACACTTGCCATGGGTAAATGCCTATGGTTTTCAGTAAAAATAAAAGTTTGTCAATCGTCCCTTTCTTCACCTTGAAGCTACCCTGACCTGAGTACTTTATGCCTGTGAAATCCGTTTTCGATATTTAATGCTTCAAGGATGTAAAATTTTGGGTAGAACAATCAGTTTTACATTATGATATATAAAAATCCGAAAACATTCTTTAAAATATCATTGCCCCCCCCCCCCCCCCCCCCCCGTGTGCCAGCAAAAGCTTTTGCATGTATATGTGTTACCATATTTTACACATTGTATGGAAGTGGCTTGCTGGCACACGGGGGGGGGGAAGATGTTCAGCAGCCAAAAAACCCAGGGCCTAAGCCCATAAAATGCCTTTTCTACCAAATTAGAAGTTAATGACAGTAATGTAGTTCTCTAGAACCAACCTCCTAAATTGCTTTGTATTCTGTGCTAGTTTAATATAAAGTACAAAAGATTAAAAGTAGAATTAGCAAGGTTTTATGCATTTTTTCGTAAGAAAAAATCTCACTGTTATTAAATGACACATTATTTTGCAAACGTCCTGTACCTATATATTTGCATGCTAGGGAATTGTTCATGTTTTTATTTTCGTCTGCTGACTTTCTTCAAAATTAAGTTGTTTAAACATAAACCACCCAGGACCACCATCAGAGTGTCAAACGGTTTTGATCCAGATCAAGACCGACATTCATCGAGGTTCAAACTGTTTGCAAAAGGCTATTGGCAGACGACAAAATTATCCACTGGCATGCAAAGAGTTATAACAGGTAAATACTTTAGTGTTCAATATATTGTCTCATATAGGGATATATTGTTTGTCAAAATTGACCCGAGACATATGAATATTCAATGACCTTTTACTCAGTATTCGTGAATCTTCGTAAAAAGTGTGCTTGAGATTGTTCTATTATTACTAATCTGAATGAAGTTTATCATAATTCCCCGATAGCCTAGTGGATAGTCTTGTGTTTAGCACTCAAAAGATGTGGGTTCGAGTCCAGTAGCATTTAAGTTTTTTTTTCATTTTTTTCGATTTGCTAGTTTCTTTGTCTTTATTCTTGATTTTGTGCACAACTGGATACATTTATTTGAACTTGGCATGAGTTTATGTAACAAATACAGCACCGTAAATAATTTCAATAAGCCTACATATGAATAACTCTGCAAGCTGAATTTTTTTCGAGACTTTTGTTATCATCTGCTGCCTTTTAATCAAAATTACTTTTTTCAAAAAATCTTTCAGGAACACTATCAGAGTGTCAAATGGTATGTATCCAGATCAGACCCGACGTTCTGTCGGTACTGAACTTGGTCCAAACTATTTGCAAATGTTATCAGCTGACAAGGAAAGAGTGGGGAACTTAGGGAATAATGAATGCAAAAGCGGCTAAATACAAAATTTATGAAAGACGTAAAGCTCATCACAAGAAGATGTAAAATTTACGAACAATATAGACTTAAAAAGAAAGCAATTTGACAATTATATAAAAAAAGGTTCCTTCCAAGTTTCGATCCAGGTATGCTTGATTTGTAAGTAGTCAACTAACCACTAGGCATTCAGACCATTTGCATTAACGAATTGACATTATCTTCATATTCTCTGTAAAAGCGTGACCAAGATCGGAGTACTCCACGAAAACGCACGAACATCATGAAGATTTTGGCGAAAATTAATCAGTCTAAGGTCAATTTTGACAGACTATACATGCATATGTATACCTTAAATATTCGGACACTTTAAATACATTCAGCATGCTATGCCCTCTAAACTAAGCAAAAGTAATATTCAACGGAACTAGTTAGAATAAGTTTTACTTTCCAATGCTAAATGGGACACTTTCATTCCTTCAAAAATATTGATTTATTTGTTGAGCTTTCAGTTTTGTATTTTTGGGGCCCCCAGGGGTTTTGGGGATCTGGGGAGAATGGCTATTTATTTTCAGGGATCTGAGGAGCACTGGTAATTATTTTAGGGGAGCTGGGGAGCAAGCTCATAGTTTTTGGGATCTAGGGAGCCCTGCCAAAAAGCAAAAAAATAAAGGAAAAGCCTCCATTCTGTTTGATTTTTTAAAAATTTCTTCTGCTTCTGGGGGGATAGCCCCCCCAGACCCCCCTTTTAAGTTCTAAATATAGTCATTTTCGTATAGCTTGCACATCTACGTTGATCTGAGAGAAAAATGTGGCAAATTAAGTTTTGTTGTTGTTGATTTAGTAACCTTACAATTACTGATTTTTAGGTTGGTAATCCCATACTTTGGAACGCCCAGATTGCACCAGATCGCACCGTTTTTATCAAAATTTTCCCGGGGGGGGGGGGGGGAGCATGCCCCCGACCCCCCTAGCGTGAGTGTACCTCTTTATTGATACAGGACTACCTATGCATCTGCTATGTATACCTCTCTTTAGGTATTAGCTCATTTTTATAAAGGGGATCAGATGCTTATTTGATGAAACTAAATGTAACAAGCATATAGAGGCTGATAGCATTTATTGTAGAGAAGACTTTTTATGGTTACAAAAAAGTGAATGCTTTCACTTTGTCTAAGCTTTGGGAAAAAAAACAGCCCCTGCTCCCAACTAGAAAAACAAATGGTCTGTCTCTATCTTTTTTTTTAAAAAAAAAAATCAAATCTAGAGAGCATTCCTCCATGCCTACTCTACTTGGTACAGCAACAGCATTTTAAGGATGGCCTCATACTTCGAGCCATATATCATGAATGCATTTCATTGAAATAATGATATGTCATGTATTCCATGGCTAAGCCCTGTCTTTACATGTATAAGGCAAAATATTAAAGCTGCATAGTCTGTAACTTTTGATATTTTTCGAATTTTTTTATTTTCTTTTTAAATCATTTGTAAAAGTAGAATTAAGTTATGTTTTCACAATAAATCAGTTCACTATAGCTGAAAACTGCACAGAAAAGTGAATTATCTTATAAAACAGGTGTGTTTTTCTCTTGTTGGTAATTATTTGCGTCCCTCCAATAATTATAGACAGTTAATTTTAACATAAATGCTGTTGTTTTGATTCTGATAATTTGTTAAGATTTACGAAATTGGTAAAATGTTTACCTAAATTTTAATTATTTTACTGTGTTCTTGAAAAATAGAAACATTAGTTCTAAAATTGAAAGATCAAAAGTTACAGACTATGCAGCTTTAAGCTATTATTAAGTCATGCGCTCTTGTATAGCTTCATAGTTTAAAAGTATGTGATTTTAATCCTACGGAAAGAAAAATACATTTTAGGGAGAATTGACTTATATTAATGGGGATTTAGGGAGAAGCTGAACTACTTTTAGGGATTTGGGGAGCAAGGCAAAATACTTTTAGGGAGCCAAGCAAAATATTTTCAGGGATCTGGGGAGATCAATGCATTATTTTCAGGGATCAAGGGAGCACAGACCCCCCTGGGGGCCTCATTATTTACGGTACATGTAGTCAAAAATGTACAGGTAACTTCTAAATCATCTCCCCAAAATTATTTTATTACAAAGCATATTTTGTTTTTAAAACAATTTCATCAATTATCGTGATTCGTTAATAATCTGCGTATGGTATGTTCAATAGATATTACCATGCCTACCAAATAAATCAAGAAAACTTGCAGAAATCACTTTTTAAAGAACTTTTTATTTTCATGAAATTTCAGACCCCCTCCCCTTTCTACCCGCCATAACTCTCGAATGCGTAGGAATTTTGCAAATATTTTGCTATTTGGCTCTTGCCATTAGATTCACTTATTGCACTGATACTACATGCACCACACTAGAAGCCCAAAAGCAGCGTTCCGGGAATCAGAAAAATAGGCGTATAAGGCCCATACCGTCAATGATCCTTAGCAGAATTCTTAAAAAACTAATGAATTCTTTCTTCTGCATTGATGCAATAAACTTGGAATGGTCCATTGTATAATTCAAGGGGTCACAGAATTTAATTTCTAAACAAAATTGCAGTTTTTTCCCTGAAGATCATTTTTGTCTTAGCAAACAGTGTAGACCCTGATGAAATGTCACATTATGTAGCATTTAATATGGATCTTCTCTGTCTGCTGTTGTAATTACAAATAAAGTATGCATTCATTACTCTTTTAACTGATTGAATCAGTTATTCATCATGTAAAAAAAAAGAAATTCAAGACTGTCCAAGACATACATATGGGCAATAGCCAAGATTTTGTTGTTGTTGTTGTTGCTTTTTTGTTCAGTAGATAGTGCATAAAAAGAGAGCAGATTTCCGGAAGGACATATTTTGTTACACTGTAACGGTGTAACAATATATAAGGCCAAAGAAAGAATAATAATATACAAGGTCAAAGAAAGAATAACAATATGGTAGGCCTACACTGAACTGTAACGTTACAAATGCAAGATAAAGACAGTTGTTTCAAGAGAAGATGTCCAATTTTTTAAGTCTGTTTCATTCGTTACACTTGTTTCAGCAGTTTCAGGCAGATTGTGTATATAAAAGATCTCTTGAAGATGCTGGTTACTTATTGTTACAGTCTGTTACATTAGTTTTCTATTCATTTCCATTGTTTCAGTTATTTCGGTAGAATATGTCCAATTCTTTTAAGCCCGTTTCATTCGTAACACTTGTTTCAGCAGTTTCAGGCAGATTGAGTCTATAAAAATCTCTTGAAGATGCTTGTTACTTATTGTTACAGTCTGTTTCATTAGTTTTCTATTCAATTCCATTGTTTCAGTTGTTTCGGTAGAAGATGTCCATTTTTTTAAGCCTGTTTCATTTGTTACACTTGTTTCAGCAGTTTCAGGCAGATTGTGTCTACAAAAAATCTCTTGAAGATGCTTGTTACTTATTGTTACAGTCTGTTACATTAGTTTTCTATTCAATTACATTGTTACATTTGTTTCAGTGGAAGATGTCCAATTTTTTTCACTTTCATCTTTATTTTGCACTTACAATGCTGCAGTATAGAGCTACAATCTTGTTATTGGCAGCTTGCACTGTTAAATTGTTACACCGTTACAGTGTAACTAAATGTGTCCTTCCAGAAATCTGCTCTCTTTTTATGCCCTATGTGTTGTTTAGAGAAATTATATAATAAAACAATTGTTGACTATTGAGGCATTGGACATGATATGATATCGACCTGAGAGTACCAATATTGACCGAGGCAGAGGTACCAATATTGACTGAGGCTCTGCCTTGGTCAATATTGGTACTCTCAGGTCGATATCATATCATGTCCAATGCCTCAATAGTCAACAATTGTATAGCATTAAAGACGATAAACCACTAGTAGTTTACAGATTTTCGGGTAACGTTACATTTATGATTTAATGACGCCCATAACGACTTTGAATACTAAATGACAAAATTTTAACTATTTTACGCTAGAAATGAAATTTCAAAGTAATATTTATGTCACATGATAATAGAATCGAACATGTGTGTTCTTGTATGATTGAATTTATTAAACTCGTTGCGAAAAAGCGATAAAATCCTCGACAAGCCTCGCATTTTATCGCTTTTCCCAACTCGCTCAATATGATAAATTCAATAAACATAAGCACTCATATCAGATCCTCCATATGTCTATTTAAATGGTGATCTCGGTTGGCCTTGACTTAGTTTGTGGGTGTTGGCCCTGCAGTTGTTGTTTTTTCGAAAGGCAAGTGAGTATGATCAGGAAATACCACAATCACACACTCCAGACCACCCCAAGGCACCGTGAGGACCACATAACAATCACAACCAAGACAAATTGCAGACATGATGATGGGGAACACTGTAACGTTACTGTTTTTATTTAAATCTAGGAGTGGATGATGACTCATGTTGTGACCCAATTCCAACAACAACGACGTCAACCATTACAACTATACAAACCACAAAACATTCCTCGGTGAATCCAGCAACAACGACGGCAACCATTACAACTCTACTGACCACAACACATGCCTCAACGAGTCAGTGTCAAGATAGCAAATCAGACGGAGTGAATGTTGGTACCGCCATTATAGTCGGAAGTACTGTCGGTGGAAGCCTTAGTTTAGCTTCAGTTCTTATTGCAGCATACATGATGTTTCGAAGAGTTCCCTGCACCAGTTCAAGGATTATGGCAAACACTGACGCAAGGTTAAATCATCTACCTAGATTAGATGGACCATAATAATATATCATTGGTGTATCGAGGGGTAGAAATGCAGCCCTGAGATCAAACTTTCGCATCCTGGGGCTTGCTTAGTTATTACAAGGCCTTTAAGAGAAACACAAGCTCCCTCGACTGTTTTTTTCTTAGAGTGAGAGAGAGAGAGAGAGAGAGAGAGAGAGAGAGAGAGAGAGAGAGTGTGAGAGAGAGATAGCGCGCAAGCAAGAGAGAATGCATGTTGATCAACTTTCCATGTCATTCAATTTGACATGTATACACATGACATACAGAAGATGATTTTTCATTTCTGATCCCTTTCAATCGAGTCAGTGATGTGTATAAGGGCCAATTTTTGTTTGCTTATTGATCTTGTCACAATTTACTTCAATTTGAGTTGTAATACGACCACCTTTCTGAAACTTCAGCTTCATACCCCTGGACCAACAAGAGGAGTTGCTGGTGTGTGCCGGTGTATTTTGTCTTTTATTTGCAAATTATCTACTCTTCTCTTTGACTTGATAAACAATATATCAACAGCTTTCTGAGAGAAGTTGAGACTTAAGTACCTTCTGAAGGGACCGAAGGTGGGTTTAATGGCTTATTATGTACATTTGATCCAGTCATCATCTCAAAATCATAACTATTTTGGAAAAATCACTCCTTGGCCCCTGCCCTAATCCAATACGTTATGGCACGCGTGATGATCTGCTTTTCAATCCCTCCCATTTGCATTTGATATGAATTATAACTACTTTCTAATAAAGTTGAGATTCTGGTATCTGGCTCCACATTAGGGGTTATCAGGTCATTGTGTTGTTAATTAGTTTTTCTGATCTTTATTTCCTTTACAACTTGGCATTTTTCATAGAAAGAGAGGCTTGTTCTCGTATTGTCATCTTGATCTTCATACTTTCCAGTTTGATATAAAACAAAGCTAATTCCTGAGATGTCCCTTTTTTGGTTCCTGTGCCTATGCAAGGGTGGTTATAATGGTTTCTTTTTTGTTTGCATGTTGGCCAACTGCTTATATGATATGAAGTCGTTTATTTTTGACATAGTTGAGTCTCTTGCCCCTTGTCCCACATATTTTTGCTTTGCAAATTATTTTACTTCACTATTAATTTCCATTTGGAGAAAACGTTGGATATTTCCCCTTGTCATTCTGAGTTGTAAGGGCTGAGGGTATTGACTACAAATATGTACTTTCATTTTGATTAAGTTTTTATTTCATTCAAATTGATATACACCATGACTTTTTCTGAAAAAAAAAAATTGTAGCGTTCTTAATCCAGTGGATCAGTGCAAGTACTTTCTTTTAGTTTGCATGTTGACCTACCCCTTTAATATGAAATGAGCCGCGGCAAGAGATTTCCAACAATTTGACATTTTGACAAGTGTAGACTCAGACGAGCCTGTGCAGCCTCCCTTTAAGCTTAGAAACTCCAAATGATGTTCAGTCAGTAGCTTAACAGTCATAGAATATTCAAGCGACAAGCAAGGCTCTGATCAGACTGCACGTATAGGCAGGCTGATCTGAGACTTTGCTGGTCGCACATATCACATTGTTGGAAATCTCATGCTATGGCTCAAATACAATATGACCACCTTCTGAAAGAGTTGTGTGTATTGCCCCTGGTTCCACACAATGGGTCAGGGGTTGTTGTCAGGGCGTGGGTTTTCCAAAATCCCCTTTGATTAGAAATTCAACATGACAATTTTCTAAGAAAAGTTGATTTTCGATTGTGGCCCACTCTGATGGACAAGGAGCTTGTGTTAGGGCTTATTCTGTTCTTTGATTTTGATCTAGTCTACATTTCTTTAAATTTGATAAAACGTGACTACTGTTTTTGTGGGTGTGTTTTTATTTATTTATTTTTCCTTAGACTTGTAGTAATATTTGGTATAATTGGGTGTTATTTGCATGTTGTGACTTACGATGTGTTTAAATATGGTCATTTGAACCAGTGTTTCTGGTATGACTTGTTCCAGTCTCGTATTTTAGAGGGTATAAACGAGTCATTATATAGTGTTTTACAATAGACAAGAGTCCTAGTATGTTACCTATTGTGATCAGTCTTTGTCCGGCGTCACGCCTTCGATGTATGTCAATCGTGTGTGCCCCAACTGTATATTTTTCTTTAAACGACATCTACTCCTGAAAAACTAGTCCAAATCTAAAATGTTTTACAGGAATGCTCCCCATGATGTCTTCTACAAAAATTGCTCAAATGGACAAAAAACCACCAGAGCTATAGATAAGAACCATTTTAAAACAACGTCTCCTGATCCACTGATCCAATGTCAAAATCATAGCAAAGAAATGTTCCTCATAATGCCCTCTACTAAAATTACACAAATAGTTTAGCTCTGCTGAACAGAGAATGAGAAATATCTTTAGATGACAACTCTTCCTAAACAACTGGTCCAAATTCAAAATAATTTCACAGATCACTCGTTATACCGGCAAACAAATTTGCACAAACCGTTTTTGTGTGGCTCTTCCTAACGATGCCATGTGTTTGTTTGCAGTTTGGGATTGTGGTATTTCCTAATCATACCCACTTTATAGTTTTGCTCCCCTGAACAAAGTGGCTTCCAGACCTATAAAGAAGAATTATCTTTAAAGGACATCTCCTAAAGCACCTGCCTAAATTCAAAATAATTTAGATTTGTTTTTAAAAATCATCTCCTCATGAGCCAGACCTCGAGGTTATAAAACATGAGTACAGTCTCAAAATAAAGCCCAATAATTGGCTGCTTGGGGACACGTCTCCGCAAGTAGCCAAACTTTGCGCTTTAATTTGAGCTTGAGAATAACTCAAGTTTTATAACCTCATGAGCCAGAACTCAGTTCAGTGATCAAGAGTTCTAGGGCACTCTCTTAACATGAGATATTCTGAACAGGAGAAGACAGAAGTAAGATCAATGGCAGGTTAAAGGTCATTATAAATTAAACAGTACTATGTTATATTTTGTTCTCTCTTGCACCCTGCGTCTCCCAGCCAGTTTCATTATACGTAAAACTGGGACAAATCTAGGGCGAAGATTTGGTACCAGTAAAATGCATTTAAGCCCCCCTGTGGCTTAGGCTGCTGTCCATTCTAAGGCAGTGGTTCTGTTGTTGTTGACTTTTTGTTTATTGTTGCTACCATTGTGGGAGTCTGTAATTGTTCTTTGTTTTGTTGTATGTTACTTTATGTCCATTCTAGTATTGCAATCATCTTGATGGGGAATAGAGATCTGGTTGATTTGCTTAATTTATCTTCCCGGTGTCTCATGATGGTTAAGTGGTTCTTCCTCGCGGTGCCATAGGGTTGTCTGCGGTTTCTGCTTGTGGTATTTCCTGATCATACTCACTATTTTTGATGCTCTGGTTGAAAGTAACGAAGAAGGCAAATATCAGGAATCGATACAATGCAGTACCATATCTGACCCAGGACTATGTACGGGGAAATGACAAGAATACACAAGAAAACATCACATACAAGAGAGTCACAAGGAAGTTTAGCAGTCGCTAACAATATTCTGTATGCCCAGTTTCATTTTCAATGTAAAGGATGTAGTTATCCAAAATGACATCTGAACATTCTAGAAGTGAAATTTCTATTTTTTGAAAGCTTCTTTACAGGATATACTGTTTAGTCATATTTAAGCCTACACCGGATTGAGGCTTGTTATGTCGCATCCAAACCCAAATTCCAAGATTTTTTATTATAACAAAGCGCAAATAGTTGCTAGAATATTGACAATATCAGCAAAGCAATAAAATTAGCGATGTATTTGTGCAGAGAATCAGAACGCCACAGAGTTGTCTGCAGTTTGTGATTGTGGTATTTCCTGATCAATCTCACTTACATTTAAGAGACTGAGCTGCATTACCAAGTTGAGTTTTCTCTTGACATTGTATATTTAATTTTGTCATGCAACTTTTCAGCATTAAAGAAGAGAACAACAAGGGGAACAGACGTTCTGGTCGTGAGACAGCTGATGTTATAATGGACTAGGATAGCTTAGTATTAAGGTACTGAATAATGAGTTTTATGTATTAATTTATTACGTATTGAGATACTGACAATGGCAAGGACGGACATTGCCGTGGTAAGACAGCTAATAAATCAGAACATGTATAATTGAATCAGAGTTTTAAGGTACATGTACATGAACTACGTATTGAGGGACTAAGGTACTGTGACACTGATGGGAACGATTATTACACTGTTCCTGGGCAGGATGCTTTTCAACAGTTTACCAGTACTTAGGGTAAGCATACTTTCAACAGCAACTGATGAATGCCCTACATTTAGGGGATAACCATATTCAAATTTTTCATTTGGGGAGGTATATCGTCGGATATACTGTCGCAAATTTATGACGTTATCCAATCAGACGTCGCGTTGCATTTGCAAGTGCATTAGAATACATGAATGAAAGCATGTTGATGGACCATGGTCTGGACATACAACTGCTTTATTGCAAATAACTAATTAGTTCAACTCGCTACCAACTATGTTATGTGGACGTGTCTTGATTATACTGTACATTGATGTACTGGACATCGAAGGATTAAGTACTGAGACTGCTGTTTAAGTACTGAGCACCAACGTGCTGACGCACAGACTCAGTGGTGTTCTGATTATTAAGATATGGAACGCCCAGACGCTGAATATTTAGGCACTTGGTCGTACTGGACAGGCTGCTCTTTGCGCACATTTGTCCAGCGACGTATAATTGCCTTGCTTAAATCAGCGAAATGTAGAGAATAATTGTTATGAAAGTATGTAGCGAGACCGCGATTTGAGGGCAATGCACCCAATTGCATGCCATACGACAAACTACCAACTGCTCTTTGCACTTTATTTATATACTGTAATCTCTCTTAAGCTCGAATTACATGATGCGAGTGTTTGTAGCTCCAGTTATAGTTGTTCGATGTAAAAGGAGTTTAATAAAAATAATTTCTCATCATAAAATGACTAGTTATAGCATTAATGTATAACAGCCGACTGCATGACTGGTGGTCATTCCAATCATGGATGGCAACTTTGCTTTTTTCTTTAATTGCACGCCGGCGGGTCGGACCTCAGACCATGGCGGTTCTGACTTTAAGAAGGTTATGGCCTGATGCTGCGTCTGTTGTCACGCCCACCGGGGCTTAACAGTTGGATTTATTTTGCTCCGGTTTTTCTGTCCCAGAATTTTTTCTAAGTGAAAGTAAGAAAGAGGGTAAAGATCGGCAATCGATACAGTTAATCACCACACCTGACCCAGGATACCAATGGGAAAGTGACAACGTCACAATTAGACATCACAAACGAGAGCCAAGAGGTCAGCCCTTTCCCAACAGGTGACCACAAGGCATCAACAAACAGACGTGCATGAAAGCATAACAAAACAAGACAGAAATAACATAAATGATCCTCAAAAGTAGCGCCGCTATGGAACGGTCAGTAAAATTATTTTACTGGAGGGCTTAAACCGGTTTAACGGTGCACCAACCTCACCCTTATTTCAGATGTGGATCAAGGCACAGAGATGTTTGGTTTGCATGAAAGGCCCTTACTTATCAATGCATCATCTCCTAGAACATACAAATCAAGATATTAAAGGAGATAAAGCAAAGATAAGGACTCAATAGTAAATAAAACTGAATACCGGATCAAAAGAAATCCAACAGGTAAACCCCAGTGGGCCTGACAACAGCCAAAGCATCAGACCCCTACCATCTCATCAATAGATAATCTTTAAGTTGGAGCAGTCATAGAGTCTGAATTCCAACCCACCGGCGTGCAATTAAAGAGGAAAGCAAAGTTGCCAACCGTGATTGGGTTGACCACTTAGCATGCAGTCTGCTGCAATACATTAATACTATAGACAATCTTTTTATAATGGGAAATTATTTTAATGAACTGCGCTGAAACACTATTAGAGTCAACAATCTTCTACAATTTATACACCAAGTCATCATAGAATTCACCATAGAAGACCATTATGAAATTTTGCCGTATGCCTATTTAATCAGGGTCTGCACTGTTTGCCAAAGTAACTGCTTACTGATATCCAGAATTTAAAATAATTAATCGCTTCATTATTATCAGGTTTTGATTTTATCTCTTTCTTTTTCACAGTAAATGCATCATCCTTAGACACCACAGCTCAACAGAGTCGAGAATTATACACTGACAATATACAGTGAGGTTGCCTTTATAGAACCAACACATATAACGATGATTTTTTATTAGACTGAACACTTGTTAGATTCTCTGGATGGTGGAATTAAGAAGATTATCACTGTCTCTTAAAATAAATACATATTCTATTCCTTGAAATAGTTTTGAAGGGCAACTATTTCATTGTTTTCCCCAACATCATATATATAGCTTCCTCAAGAGAAACATTTTCTCCACAACAGAATCACATACATTTGAGCCATGACATGTGATTTCCAACAATGTGGCATTTTGACAAGTGTAGATTCAGACGGGCCTATGCAGCCTCCTTTTAAGCTTAGAAACTCCAAATGATGTTTGGTCAGTAGCTTAACACTCATATAATACTCCAGCGACTAGCAAAGGCTCTGATTAGACAGCGCGTATGCGCAGGCTGATCTGAGGCTTTGCTCATCACCCATACCACATTGTTTAAAATCTCGTGCGGCGGCTCATTTGGTAAACTCTGCATGCTTAAAAAATTTAGAAGTGCACTTAACCTTCAAGACTTATCACCAGATAGATGACGTAAAAATAGCGACTGTTCTGAATTGTAATGGTATAATGCTCTTGAGTTTTCTATATAAGTATAGTTATTCTGTTATTTTATGACAACTTAGTGTTTTGTTTATATTTCCGGCTATGCTTTGGAAAATTCTAATGTCTTTTGTATCTTGTAAGTCTTAGGTACCCTAATACAATAGATAAACCAAATTAATTTCCTAAACACAGGTTTTGATTTGCAAAGTTTTTGAGCGTAAAATTGTAAATATTTTCTTACCCATCTGTTATAACATATGTTTTGAGTGCTCAAAAGAACCGTCTCATTGACAGAACCGTTCTTTTGAGTACCTACAACATATGTTTTGATTGAGAAATAAGAAAAAGAATTTTTCGACATGCACTATTAATTGAAGTCCTGCTAGATATCCTTTTCAGGATGACCATGCAAGACATACCAACATATTATTTCATTAACCTTAATGTTAAAACCTTAAACCATACTAGCTCACACTTTATTGTCAATACGTCCACTATATACATGTAGAATAGCACTGAGCTGCTCTCTGGTCATATTTACTAAGAAATAAATATACTTCAATTGCATACCACTGTCAATTATCTTATTTTAAAGAAAGTTATAAATTATACATGTTTCTAAAATAAGCCAAATAAACATGGCCTGCAAATCGTTGACAGCTGTACTATCAGATTTTAATTATAAAACAAAAAAGTTTATGTGTTGAAACTTAAATCATAGGTAGTGCAATCAAAATTATTTTGAACCTGTCCATTCTTAGAAATTTTATCACATATGTATGTTTTTTTTCTCTAATGTCAACCTTCCATATTGGTCTTAATTATTCGTGTATTATTTTTTCATTTAAATTTTATGTTAGTCTTCTGCATAGGCAATGCATCTTCCGTAGATATCAAAGCCCAAAAGAGTCGAGGAATATACAACAGATTAAAAGGAATATACTTATTTTAAGTTTCATTTGTTCGTTTTTTATTTGTTTATTTATTTTTGTTTGGAGAAGTACCCAACTTTTTATGATAGATGGCATGAGAAATTGATGCAGTATAGAACCATCATATTGATGGTGAAAAGAGAGCTGGTTGCTTTGTTTAGTTTGTCTTCCTGGTGTCTCGTGATTGTTGTGTGGCTCTTCCTCGCGGTGCAATGGGTTTGTCTGCTGTTTGTGATTGTGGTATTTCCTGATCACGCTCACTTACTATTTTTGTGGTATATAAATTATATAAAATGTGCTAAATCGTTGTTATATCTAAAATGATTTATTTGTGTATAGAGTGGTGTAAACTTTTCCTGCGTATAGCTCGGCATTGCCGAGACAAGAGTACACAAATAATTCCAGCTTCTGTTGTTTGTAAACATTTTCAAACAGTTTCTTCTCTGAAACCACTGGGCCAATTGAGACCAAATTTATATGGCAACTTCTTAGGATAAGGAAACAAAAGTTTGTTCACATGGTCCTGTTCACATTACCAAGATGGCCGACTCGTTCATACATGGTAACAACCCTTTAACATTCTTCGTCTCCAGATCCAGAAGGCTGATAACCATGGGACTTGGTAATACTTATAACATTGTGGATGTAATGCCTATAAAGCATGTTCAAATGATGATCCTATGTTGACCTTGACCTATTTAACGTCAAGGTCAAATTTGCAACCCACTGCATTTAAATGGAGGAAAAATGAGAGTAAACTTTTCTTACAAGTTATGTATAACAAGGAGCAATACAATGGGGCTAATTTTTAAATTCTTAAAGTACAAAATGGTCTTAAATGAAATAATATAAATTGACTCACGCTTACCTGCACACATTCATGAGTGGTTTACACCTATTATAAAGAAGGAAACGCAGGCAAATGCTCAACATTATGAACATGTATTTTCTTTCATTATGGATGTAGTGTGTTATTCTCGAATAATTTTAAATAATTTAGATATTTAATAATTTATCAGTATTGCTAAGAAACCCTATATTTTTGTGACTTTTCAGGGGGGTTCGGACCCCCTGTCCCCCCTCTGGATCCGCACATGTACCACCCAAATAAACAATAGAGATGTGAGTGGTTGCACTACAGTTTTAGGTTTTCCATAGACAACAATGCTAACATTCTATCACCTAGTTCGAAAACTATACATACAAATTTCACCAAACCTATCTTATTTTGAAATTTTCATCATAGCCTGATGGTTTCAATAAATAATGTCTACAAGTTTAACAACTAAACCCCGTTTCACTGACATACCACAAGCAACCTTGTTTCGCAGTGTTGATATACAGGAGACAAAATCAGCCTGGTATGTACCTGGTACCAAAATATATTATGTAAAGTGTCACAATTCAAACGGACTACGATCCATCTTTTAAATTAAGCACTTCCAAACGTAATGCAAATCATGAAGATCAACAAATTACGTCATTTTTGTTTTGTTTTTGTTTTGTTGCTTTACATCTCAAGTCAACAGCTATGGTCATGGCGGAACGGTCATTTCACCTAACCACACCTTTTCCTGAGCAACCATGAACAAACGGTTAACCAGTACTTCACGCACATGCTTTGGCTTGCAGCTGACAACAACCCTTCTTCAATGATTCAGCGGAAGGGAGGAAAATGACTGTAGAAATTATTTCATGATCAATCTCCAGGAAAGTATGGTGTTACGACATAAAGCCGGTCAGGAAGGAAGAGGGGAAATCTTATTGGAAAATTCCTTTATGCGATGACGATGCTACCAGGGAAAAATAATGCACACAACTAGCAAAAACTTTTCAGTACTTTATGTACTAAGAAAACATCAACAACACATTAATATACAATGACAGCACCTACGCTGTTATTTCTGGCTAATTGACCATCCTATACTAGGGCAAGTTGCCACTCCAAGATCATTTCAATTAGAATCAATCTTGGAGTGTCCTGCTCTAGATGTACGTCAACTAGTCAGAAATAAAAGATGTAAAGAATTTGATTCACATATAACTTAAGTTCTCAGTGAAAAAAAATTGGGCCCTTTAATATTTCAGTTCTCGTATTGACGAGAAATCTCGAGATTATACGCGTCCCGCAAACACTATAACTGTTGATATTTCACGCGTCTCGCGAACACTATGTCTTCTTAGCCGCACGTTGTCTACTTTAGACAATCGGCGCTGAGGTGATCGATCCTGTACTTCGGTCGTCACCGGTTTCGCATATAATTTCTTGCGCGTAATGTTGATCGTCTTTCTAGACGTCAAGATTAGTATAAGTGGTTCTTCCTATACAACGGTTCCTGATCGTATCCCCACGTTGGGACGTCAGATTCACTTATAACAATTCAAGCCGGTTGGCTCCCGACTTGGCCTATTCTACGTGGTTGGACGTAACAATTGGGGCCTGATCCACGCTGTTCGTGGCCTGAAGGGGACAGCTAATAAGTGCCCTCAGGTATCAATCATTCGGCTCACCAACACTCAGCCTTCAACGTAGGAGGGGACACAAGAGACGATTCTGCAAAAAACAATCTACTTTTAGAATCTCAGAATCACTCTGTTGCGTCAATAATAGAGTTGTTCGTTTGAAGTTCACAAAAATAGAAATAATTTCAGTGGTCTTACTTTTTTAAATTACAGCCTAACCCTATAAGCGCGCGATTAGCCCTCACCTGTGGGTGTATGGCTAACGGCTCCCATGCGGTTAGGATGGATCAGCTCTTCTAAACATCCACACTCAGAATTATATAATAGAGAAGTATTTTTAGTGACTGGCCTATGTCAGCGCTAAACAATACCTCTTATGCCAAATGAACAAACCCATACGTAACAAAATTTCCAATTCGCTGTCATAACGTCACCCTGGTTTGAGAGGTTATCGCAGCTGAAACATCAGATCCTGTGGCCCTTTTTCCCTTCTAGGTCACGTTATCTAGATAGTTTCGAGGTTCACAAATACTGATACCAACTCTCTTAAAATTCCAGGAAAACGTTGAACAGTGTGGTGCCGACGTAACGTTTGGACGTTTATGACGGACATCACCCTGCCCACGCGCTAATTTCGTACATATAAAACGTATCAGTTGTAAACAACTAATTATGACCTCTCGGCAAACATATTTACATCAATAATGAGAGATTACATTCTGTTGTTTTATGTGTGTAAAAACGTACAATATTTTTTACATTTACTTTGGTGTAACAAATATTTTTACATTTACATTGGTGTAACAAACATTTTTATATTTACTTTGGTGTAACAAATATTTTTACATTTACTTTGGTGTAACATTACACCTACCTTATCTCTAAACATACATGTCAGCTATCACCCTATTTATGTAAGTGTGTTGTAGTGTATGCACCTAACCCTTATTCTTATATGCGTCAGATATAACTCGAGGTGACACATACAGGTCGCTACAGAAAGTCAACTAATACTGGCAGTTAAATCGTCTTTCCAACAACGCCATATAAAATCACAACAACTTAAAATCTAGCTGCTAAAATTGTTTTTCACCTATCGGTTCCTGGTAAATCTTTCAGCATACCATTATAGTTTTATGTGCAGGCCTGACATGGCCTGTGACTACTTTTGTCCGAAATAACCCAACGAGTCCATCCGGACAGCTTTTACTATAGCCGCAAGAATGGTCCCAGCAGATTTTTAGGCACTACGCATGTGCGTAGCTCCATACGCAAGTGCGTAACAATCGCTATTTTCACCGAAAAAACGGGACGTTATTGATAACACCCGATAGAACTCTTACACGGAATGCTGGCCGATTCAACAGACGACAAAATAGAAAACGAGTGACTTATTATTTCAATACAATGTGACATGCTAGAGACATCGCGATTCAATGCAATAACACGAATCGCCATAGCCCTGTCATGTACAATTTCAACACAGTAAAAATATATATAACTTCACGTACCTTTTATAATAATGAATAGCGTCTCTATATCGAACCTTTCAACGGTATCTTTAAAATGTCCCCTAACAAGAATGGGAAATTCCATCCTTTATATAGTGAAAATTGCACAAGATCTCCAAGATATTCAAGAAAAGTAACGAAATCGTGCAAGCGTTGATAAATATAGACACAATGAATTACATCTCAGACAAACCGACCTTTTATTGGGACTATTAGTAGAAAAGGTACCGTATCATGGTTCAAATAGGTGACCAGGTGCATATCTAAACCTTTGCATATTTGTGCGTATACGCAACCATCACTGATTCTGTTGTTCCATCTATTCTGCATCGTAACATATGGACCGGGTGGGGATCGAACTCGTGACCCCTGGGTCTGCAGTCAGACACGCATCTGTAGCCAGACGCGCGGGGTTTGGCTCTAAAATAAAGTGAATACTCTCCCTGAAAAAGGCACAGTCTAATCTCATGAATATTTAGTGTTGTATACAGAAGTGTGTTTGTGCTGGTTAATTTTCATGTTAAACACTTGAGCCCTAAGCACTTGTTATGTTACAATGGCTTGTTTGTAAACATTAAATTCAAAACATTTAGCACTTTATAGTATATACCTGTATACACAGGCGACGTTAAGCAGATATCTAAAGGCTTTTTTTGACAGCATGCAATAGCTCAGTATGTTGGACATCACCATCCAGAATTCCACATTGCTCCCATAAATTATCAATACCAAACAATCATTAGATAGAACATGAATATATGCTAAAATTAGTAAGTAAAATATTTTTATTAATACCAGTAAATATTTATAGTATATACAGACTGTCAACAAAGACAGTTGATCGCTGTATGAGCCCATTCATGAAGGTCTGGATGGGGGGAGGGGATCTAGTATTCACTATTCATTAAAACTTTGGTCCATTATTTATTTCATTAAAATTTTGGGTTATTTATTTAAATAAGACCAATTATTCATTAAGAGTAAGAAAGGTGGCAAAGAAATCTGATTAATCACTATTCATTAATTTTTTTCTTCAATTCATTAAAAATAGAATTATTCATTTTTTTAGGCCCTCATTATTCACTATTCATTATTTTTTGGGCTCATTATTCACTATTCACTATAAAAAGGGACCATTATTCACTTATCATTATACCCCATCCAGACCCTCATTCATTTTAACTCTTAGCATGCTAGATGCTGATAACCTTGGCATACAAGATGAGGGTATTATGTGCCTTTTTTGTATAAATAAATGAGTAGGATCATCTAAGTTTTACTAACTGCACAAGGATTTGTCATACAGATCCACTTTGACGGTCAGCAGTGTTATAATGCAAGGCGATGAACTTATAATCTATCTAGTGTTATTTTATAGGACAATGTTTGTGTTAACACAGATAATAATAACAAACTAAACTGGAATTATGATTATCTTAGACAAGAAGTAAGGTAATTCCTAGTTTTACTAGGGTTAGGGCAGGTAATTTCGGACACCAGGTAAATTCAGATATACATTTGCAAACAGTAGAAATCCGAATGAGACGGCTCCTTATGAGCCGTCTTATCAGGATTTTCACTGTTTGCTAAGTTAATTTATTTTTTATTCCAATAATTAAAATATAAGACATACTAGGTCGCTGTCCGAATTTACCTGATGTCCGAAGTTACCTGACTTTACCTTACTGCAGTGCCACAACAATATAAAATAAGTCAGTTTCTTTGAGGCGGTAGGCCTATAAATATTTGAAATGCCTCATCGCGAGAAATCTGATTTTTGTATGCTAATATTTAATAACAAGGGCACAGGCAAAACTGCACAATCTGTGCAGTCTGATCAGCGCCCTTTTCATCGCTTACTACAAAGTATGATTCATAAACTTGCTTCGCGCAAAATTTTAATATTGACCCGACAACCTAAGAAAAGCGGTTGCAGGTATATCGACATAGCCTACATGAAAGAGTTAGGCATATGTATAGTTAACAGGTTAACGTTCAATGTACATTCGGCAAACCTCGTATGACTACGAGAGCCTTCGTCATTGACTCGGCTGTATATCGGACGTCGCCATATTGGAACTACTTTCGCTTTTAAAAATGGCGGCCACAACAACAACGGTCTCGCTTCGCAAAAATAATGGCAAAATACTTTCTATCAATAGCTGCAACTACTTTACTGTTGGTGTTTGCCATATTGTCATGTATTGAGTAACAGTTTTTACAAGGTTTGAACGCCAACAAATATTTGTGCTGCCAAATATCGAGTGAAATAGATTTCACGTTTTCCCTTGCATTGACAGATAAGGAGTCAACAATCTTTCAGTTAAACAGGGACGGGTCTTCCTGAGTTGAACCAGTACTAAGCTAGGATAAATGTGCCTTGCTCAAGGACGACAACGCAACATACCTATCCCCCGAGCAGTTTCAGTTTGAAAAAGTGAGTGTTAACTGTTTAACATCCCACCAGCAGGCAGCAGAGCTCTTAGGTCATGGAGAGGTAGTTCGATCACGGTCCGTGGAAACACCCCAAACCACCCCTAAACCATCCCAAAACACTTTCTTAACACACAGAATATGTTTTTGTGATAGTATCAATAATTGAAGAAGAAATTATAAAGCTTTTTTATTACTTTGATTTGCCATGTTAGCCCCAAACCACCACCAAACCACCCCAAACCACATTTAAGCCACCCCAAACCACATTCTTAACACCCAGCATATGTTTTTGTGATAGTATTAATAATAATTAAAGACAGTTATTTTTTTCTTTTAACTGATTACTTAATTAATTGCTTGCATACAAGCAGTCGAAATTAAATGCTTCTGAATAAGGATTAAAGGTGCATCACATGTTTGATCTTCACAATGAATGGCGTGAAGCGAAAAAAGGGATATACTGTCTGTGGGTGTGTTGGTCCAGGGAGAGAGAGTGAGAGAAAGGGAGGGAAAGAGAAAGAGGGGGAGGGGTGTGTGAGTGGGCGTGGGGGAGGTAGGTTAGCTCGGGGGTTAGCTTGTTTGTATTCATGGAGACTGATCTGAGGTGGTTTGGGGTGGTTTATATGTGGTTTGGGGCTCACATGGCAGGCCGACGTAATAAAAATGCTTTTAAATGTGTTCTTCAAGTATTGATACTATCACAAACACAACCTCTGGGTATTAAGAATGTGGTTTAGGGTGGTTTAGAGGTGGTTTGGAGGTGGTTTGGGGTGTTTCCACGGACCCGTTCGATCATTACCCGCAGTACCTGCAGTTCGACTAAACATTGATCGAACTCACTTTGGTGCACAAAAGCGGTTGTCTATGGTCGCCGCCATGCTTTTATTTCTTCAATTGAAGGTACGTTTAAACGTAATGTCAAACATCTACCAAACTAAGTTCGATCAATCACCCGCTCAAGCATGCGCAATAGATCTTCCCGAACTAAACTACGGTTTGTGATCGAACTACCTCGGAGACACAGTCACAGCTCAGTCTCATCCGGGGATCGAACTCTAGGACCCCTGGATAAATCACCAGTGTTACATTACATGTTGTGTTTTGATTCTTTACGACACATTCAACAATTTTTTCAGTCGCCAGACAGGGCTAGACTCGAGATCGAGGGGTTGCGGGTTTGGGCCTCACCAGGGGCACTGGCTTGTGTCTACCACTGAGCTCCTAATTTTATCTGTCTGCCAGGGTTTGTTCCCATTCATCTCCCCACAAACCCTACCAGGGGTTGGTTGGCTGTTTCCTTATTCCCCTGAATGAAATTACTTATCCCCACTCCTGTACCCCAAACATAAAATTCACCTTGTTCCTCCATTTCCCAAGCCCCTGGGTGGGCCTCAAGAATGTTTAGCTGATTCCATTGCATAAAGTCAAATTTTGAGAAAATTAAATTTTGTTCCTCGACCGCTTCTGATGATGGAAATAAAAGAATAAGCGCCATAGGCCCAGTAAAGCAAATATTTTTTTAACATAAAATTCTTTATAAATCCAT
Source organism: Loripinus fragilis (assembly GCA_964019695.1). Classification (NCBI taxonomy): domain Eukaryota; kingdom Metazoa; phylum Mollusca; class Bivalvia; order Lucinida; family Lucinidae; genus Loripinus; species Loripinus fragilis. The sequence continues at coordinate 21,263,831 of OZ026524.1, forward strand.
CAATTCTAACATTTAATTGAACCATCTCATGGAGACAGTTCCTTTGGAAATAACTTTTAATTACTGAGACTCTTATCTGGAGGCCTACATGTTCATGGGTGTCACAATTTGGAGATTTTTACTCTTAATTTTCTGAAAATATGACATTTCCATGGCTGTGGAAATACCATGCTTGACTTGTCGGACCTGGTCCCATTTCATTCAGGACAAGTTGAAAATTTCTAGTTACTTGTCCTTGGACAAGTACAAATGTATTAATTTAATACAATTCTATATTTCATATTTTGATCAATTATTACGAGCTCACATCTTGCATTGAAAACAGTGTGGATTCTGATCAGCTGGCTTTAGGATCTACACTGTTTTCAAGCAGGGCTGTGGAAATACCATGCCCGACTTGTCCGACTGGTACATTTTCATGCAGGACAAGTTGAAAATTTCTATTTACTTGTCCTTGGACAAGTACAAATGAATAAAGTTAATACAATTCTGTACATTGTATTTCATATTTTGATTAATTATCACGAGTTCACATGTTGCATTGAAATCAGTGTGGATCCAGATCAGCTGGCTTCTGAAGAAGCCAGCTGATCTGGATCTACACTATTTACAAGAGAGTTGATATCTGGTTTTATACTGTTTTCAAAAGAGTAAATTGTTTAAGCACAGAAAGGTATAAGCTAATCTGTTCTTTCGGACAAGTAAACTTTTCTATGGACAAGTAAATTATAGCCATTTACTTGTCCCTGGACAAGTAGATATTTTTGATATTTCCTCACCCCTGTTTCAAGTGAAGCCATCTGATCAGGATCCATACTGTTTACAAGAGTTGATCTGCTTTCATATTGTTTTTGAAAGAATAAATAGTTTAAGCACAGTAAGGTATAAGCTAATTTGTTCTTTTGGACAAGTAAAATATTCTATGGACAAGTACATACGGGCTTTTTACTTGTCCCTGGACAAGTAGAAAATTTGATATTTTCCACACCCCTGACATTTCATTCAAATTTTCTCGAGAAAAAGTATTTTGCATATCGCACCGTGCTTTCAGCATTTATGGCCATTTGTTTATGAAAATTCACTGTTTTAATCTATGTCGGCCCTCTAAGTTGAATAGTTTTGATCAGAATTTTATGAAACTTTGTCACATTGTTTTGTACCATGATGTCTTCTTCAAGTTTGATAATGGTCTATATGGCAGGCACCATTCTTTAAGGAGTTATTGCCCTTAGTTTATGAAAAATCATCGGTTGAAAGGACATCTACTCTCTAACATGAATAGTTTTGATTCGTGGTCACATTATTAAGTGCCATAGTGTGTTCAAGTTTCAGAATTGCCCATATCGCATCATGCCTTCAGGAGTTATTGTCCTTTGTTAATGACAATTCCTATTTATACAAATTTGGCAATAGCGGGGGCCACCGTGTCCCATTGACACATTTCTAGTTTTCTTTATGCTTTAGATACACTATTTACACAATGTGCTTTAAATCATTTGGCAAGGATTTGAAAATATTCACATTTAATTTTATATTATAGAAAATAATTTTGACACTTAATTCATTCAAATTTTCTCCAGCAAGAGAGTATGAATGGAAATTTAAAATGGCATTTTCTCTGTATTTAATGAAATTCAATGCATATTAAATGTTGAAAAAAATAAAAAGCCATTTTTCATTATCAAAATCATAAAACTTTCACATTTTTATTAATAAAACCTATGTTGAATTTTAAATTAAGAGTTGAACTCATTGTAACAAATTATCTTTTAATTTAGAGCACTGTAATGTAATAAAAGCCTTGATGCTGACACTGCTTTAGTGAAATCTAGCCATTTCAACTCAATAAACTTCCATGGTGTAATAGGAAACATACTCACTCTTGGAGTAAGGGCTCAAGGTTCAAATCCTGGTGAAAGTACAAAGTTGGGCAGCTGGAAACTGATTTGGAGGAATCAATTATAGTAACAAAAATAGAAATCTAGCCAGTACAACAAAATTAGCTTCTGTGGTGTAATAGAAAACATACTCTCTCTTGGAGTGAGGGTTCCAGGTTCAAATCCTGGTGGAAGTAAAAAAGTTGGCAGCTGGAAACTGATTTGGATGCTTCAATTATATTAACAAAAATAGAAATCTAGCCAGTACAACACAATTAGCTTCCGTGGTGTAATAGAAAACATACTCACTTTTGGAGTGAGGGTTCCAGGTTCAAATTCTGATGGAAGTAAAATGTTTTAACACAACTTATATATAAATAGTTACAATTTTACGCATAAAAAGTTCCTTAATCTGGACCTATGATATATGAAGAGAAAAGGAGAGGATTAGGATGAGAAATTGGCCCAGATGTGATATCTGGCTAGTGCTTGATCTGGAAGGGATCAGTGTTAGCCCTGTTTACGAGATTTTGAGTTTGACTTTCCATAGAAATTTAACCTAAAAATACTGAATTTTGATACTCAAAAGAACCGTCTTGATGAGATTTTTTTATTCGAACACCCAAAACATATATTTTAACTTAATATGAACTTAGGCACTACCTAGATGCAGGCATATCATTATTTCAGAAATTCACTATGGGATTTAAATTGTTAAGAAATTGGCAAGATCACAAATTTAACATACAAGGGAGGACCTTTCTTTAAGGCAAACCCATTGAGAAGGGAGAAAGATACAAGCTGTGTCTCATTTCAAATCTTGGAAACTTTCTTAAAAAGCTCAGATTTTGACAAGTTAGTATAGTTCAATTGGCAGAACAGCCTCGGGTTATGATATGTAAGCACCTGGAGGTATGTCTGGGTTCGAACCCCAGTGCTAACAGTCTGATCTGATGCATTGTTTTAATTCAAAAATATGAAAAACATAAAAATGCTAAAAAAAAATCCGTCAAAATATAACATTTTTGAAAACGTTTAGGAAATATAAAAAGCTGTCTCCCTTGTAAATTAAGGTTAAGAATTAAAAGTCAATCTCTGAGGAACAAAACTCAAGAGTTAAAATAATTGATAACCTTTGATTTGACCAAAATGCAAGAGGTTTTATACATGTACCCCATATGAAAACAGTAAGATTCTGTGTATAAAGTGGCTTTAAAAGTCTTTTTCTCAGAAAAAAGTCTGATCTGTTGTTTCTATATCAAAATATGATAATCTTTCTTCAAAATAATTTCAAACAGAATGATTTTATCTCAAAAAGCCACGAAACTAGAGCCCTAAAACTCATGATAGATGTGATAACTGTCTAGTGCTAGATCTGAAAATGAAAAAGGGATCAGTGCTGGCCATGCTAATGTGTAAAGCCAAACATCAGCAGATGTTTAAATACATCATTGAGTTTTCAGGATTATTCCTGAATTCAAGATTTTGAGGCTGACTTTCCATAGGCAGATTAAAGAGACTAAGTCTGCAACTATGAACATTTTCGAAAAAAATTATTATCTTATTAAATCATTTGTAAAAGCAGAAATAAGTTAAATTTTCACAATAAATCTGTTCACTATAGCTGAAAACTGCATGGAAAAGTGAATTATCTTATAAAAACAGGTGTGTTTTTTTCTTGTTGGTAACTATTTGCGTCCCTCCAATAATTATAGACAGTCAAGTTTTAACATAAATGCTGTTGTTTTGATACTGATAATTTGTAAAGATTTACGACATTGGTACAATGTATACCTGAATTTTAGTTTTTTACTGTGATCTTGAAAAATAGAAATATTATTTCAAAAATTAAAAGATCAAAAGTTACAGACTATGCAGCTTTAAAGTAGCTTATCCGATTTCAGTTCAGTTTGAAAAGACAATTCATTACTGACCATTTAATATTTTGTAGGTAGATTGCATGTTTTGAGATTTTAATTTCCTAAGTTCAGGATTTTGAAAGTTTGTAACTTTCACACATGTATGTAAATAAAATCTGCCTGGTAGTCCTGGACCAGTAGAAACTAGATACATGTACCCTAATAAATTTAGTCATTTTGTTGAATGGAAAACTTCTATGGCAATATCAGTCTGACTTTATGCCGATGGCAAAACTATTTCACTCAAACTAACTGGTATACAAACAATATACATCTAATGATTTACTAACTAGGGGTTGAGACTGTGGCATGCTTGAGGGGTCTTCTCTTGTCAGGCCATTAGGGATCATCATCTTCTGGCTACTCTTCAAAAAGACTCTGACTCTCTATTGACAAGTAATTGAACTCTGCTTACAGCTGAAAAGTTAGCAGGTCATCACAAAGTGCCCTATTTTGTACATGTCTCTACCCAGGGGTTGGGAGGGGGGCATTCCGTTGAAAATCCCGTAATGACATTGTGAGCTTTTGATGCTACAGAAGTGACATAAGGATCTGTGTGCAGTCAGTATCCAAACAACAGATTTGATGGCTGTCATTTAGGCCTAAAATAAATAAAAATGTTTCAGGTTACCCGACTTTGCCTAATTTTTAGTGTTCATTCTTGGCAGGGGGATTTCCCCCAGTTTTTGAAAGGTCTCCCCCCCCCCCCTAAATTTAAGAAGGATGGGTGTGATATTTTTATATAAACCAAGAAAAAAGTATTCTAAAATTTAAGTTCATTACTTACTTTTCTTTTCTTTTTTTCAAATGGTAGCATAAACACTGATTTTTTTTGTCCCTGAATCTTTTTTTATGGGATTTCCTAGTTCAATCAGTCTCAGGGCTCCAGACAAGAGGGGGTAGAGGGTATTTCAGCATTGATTTTTTAGAATTCAGCATTGAAAATTAAACTAAAGGGTAAAAATACCCTTTGCAGTTTGAGGTTTCAGTGCTGATATTCAATTTATGTGGTGAAATCTTTCATTCTTAGTAAGAAAAAACTATTTAATATACACCTATTGTATAAATCTTGGCAATTTTCATAAAACGCAACATGTATTTGAAACAAGCAACTTTTCTTAAAAATATGTTAAGCAAACATTGGGTGTTTTTACAAGGCTTTGCATTTTCTGCAATTTGATATTTTAAATATGGAGTAAAATACTCATTAAATTAAAAAAGTAGGGTGTGGAAAACCCATTGGTCCAAATCCTTATCTAGACCACTGCAGTTCCACCATCTAAACACTTTTTGAACAAAATAAAAATATTTTTGTAGATCTACCTTAGATGTCCCTATTTCAAAAATTCATGTAACCTGAAACACACATATTCTTTTCTATGGCCTAAGTAAAACAGACAGTTAAACATTTTCTTTTCAATTACAACTGGAATGATAATGTTCAAAATGGAGCTAGAGAGATAGATACATATACATGCATTGCTAGACCGTCAAGAAGGGCGAGAAACTTCAAAAGTGCTCATGTCAGCATCTATGTAGTGCCTAAGTTCATATTAGTTTCCCCTGCCTGAGTTTTCCCTGATGCAGGCTATTGAATTCGGACTCCCAAAACTTTAACTGGGACCTGCTAGATGCTCCCCTTGGGTCATTGTATGAGAGAGAAAGTCTCCCTGAAATGACCTAGATCTTGTTATATCAATACATTATGCAAATTTTGGTCTAATTCTATCATGATATTCCTAAGATTATTGAGCTAAAATTAAATTGCACGACCCTTGGGTATGCACTGTAATCACTATGTGAGTCTGTCCATTCTCATTTAATGAGTATATGCTCATAACTCTTGAACCACATGTTATTTTCAAATCAAATTTCCCATACAACATTATCTAACCACTAGCATGTGTAATAGCCTTTTTTTGATTGACGAGGGTTTGCTGAGCAGACTATAATCACTATGTCAGTCAGTATGTCCATCTTCAGTTAGTGAATATATGCTCATAACACTGGAAACACATGATATATTCTGATCAAATGCTTGTCAACATTATCTAACCACTGGCATGTGTAACAGCCTTTTTGATGGACAAGGGTTTGCTGAGCATCATTATGTCTCCCCCCTTCAGGGTCAGGAGACATATAGTTTTTCCCCGGGCATCTGTTTGTCTGTCTGTCCGTCTGTCTGTCTGTCACAAATCGTGTCCTCTCTATAACTTGAAAACCGCTTAAGCTATATTCATGAAACTTTATACAAGCATCAACCAACATGAGTCGACGTGCAGAGTGCAAGAATAGTAACTCTGTCATTTGTACTCTTTGAGTTATTTCCCTTGGAACTTTGTCCATTACAAAAACAATTATCTATGACTATTTTATACCAGATTATGATTGTGCAATAGTTAACTATAACATACTATATTGACAGATATCTTTACTAGATACAAGCTGATTGTCTGCATGAAATGACTAGAATTTCCGTTAGAAATTGTATTTAATAGTTTTAGCAGGTTGTAGTCAGTAAGTGAAAATGCTCATAACTCTTGAACCACATGGTCTATTTTGATCAAATTTTGCATATTCTTCATTTTACCTCCCTGGCAGGCAATTTGGCGATGAGGGTTTGCCAAGCATAATTTTGGCTGGTCATGGTCTTTTAGTGAAAATGCTCATAATTCTTGAACTACACATATATTTTGATCAAATTTTGCATACTGGTACTTATACATTTTAACATTGTATGCCAAAGGGTGACTAAGGTAACGTCAAATGATGTGACGTCATCTCCCGCTTAACAACATATATATGGCCAACTTTTCAACATTGCAAAAGTACTTAAGAGCATATGAACAACTTGCACATGAATAAAAAAAATGTGAACAACTATACATGAATGTGAATAAATAGATAGTTAAGTAAATAAGTACAAAAAATGTCAAGACCATCTCATTGAGACGTTTCTTTTCAGCACCCACAACAAAGCTTTGAGAAAGTGTGCTTACAATAAATGATAATAGACAACAAAAATTATTTTGCTCCATACAAATTTTTTTTTTATAAATTTTATGAAACCATTTACTATGGGTCAGTCTTATAAGCAGGTAAATACATCAAGAGACATAACACATTTTGGTTAAGAATAGGATTGACATTAGCGCCCCAGTAGCGCGGTCGATAACGTCCAGGTCTCCTAAACCAAAGTATTTTTCTCACGCTGGTTCGAATCCCGGCTCTCCCCACTTTTTTTTTAATTTATTTTTATTTACATAATAATATGGCCGTTCCCTGTCTCAAGTGTGTGTGTGTGGGGGGGGGGGGGGGTCGCACAAGCCCACTCTGGATACACCACTGGATTGGTCCCCCAGTGTGGATACTCTCATTTTTTCTTCATACGTAGGCTTGGGCCCAGCATCTACCGTTTACCAAAAAAAATATTGGGAATATCAGGAAAATATTTGAAATTTTGTCCACCCAAAAAATGGCCGGAGCCTACGTATGTATCAAAATACCCCCCCCCCCTGGATTGTCCATAAGGTTATACTATAAAGCAGTGAATTAAGCCAGTTTCCTGGCAATGTCTGCTGGCTAGTCTAAGTCTTGGAGAAAATCCCTGGGCAGTTCAGACCAGACTGACTGATGTTTCATTTAGTGGCCAACCAATGTTCCTACTTTTTCCAAGATTCCAGGGGGTCCAACTGTTTACAGAGGGGGGGGGGGGTCCAATATTGTGATTTTCCAGAGAGGTCCGGACTCCCTGCCCCACACCCCTTCCCACCACCACCACACACATCTGGATCAGCGAATGCCAATGAGTGACATATTAATCGCACTGCTGAAAGCATCGAAAGAACGTAGATATTGGCATCGAGAGAAAGCTAATTGAAAATGCTATGCTTCATTCAGTTTTATGATCAAGCAGGTGCGTGGGGCTGCTGAATTTGTTTGTGACGAAAATGACCAACGTTTATTTCCTCCAAACTATCAAATTAAATCGTTAAGCTATGGTAAAATATGTCTATTTATCATTTCCCGTCTGTTGATTGTCTTTTTTGCGACGGGGGCAGACATTTTGAATACGACGTATCACGTGAACTTGTTGTGACGTACATACACACTCCCATTTTCGTACAAAGTCTAATTTTGCTCTTTGTCCATATTTTATATTTTAAACCTTTAATTAATTTTCTAAAAATGGAAACTTGGTTTTTCTATCATTGAATCACTCATAATTTCGTCTAAATCTAGCGTTCATAAGATTTTGCTTTAGACGCGCGGAAGTGGTAAATCGCCGGACGAGAGCCTCTTTATTTTTGGTAGAGGAGTAGACGCATATCAACCTACTTCATACAGACGAGGTAATGTTAGAGTTACGGACGTGACGGAAACATCCGAGTTTTGACGAATGGTTCAATGTAAAGTAGGTATCTTTTACTTCCTTGTGTTACTTTTGTTAAGCCATGCGCAGCTCAAGAAACCTAGACGAGGGTGTCAATGGGCTTACTGATGAGCGAATTATGGCTCTAAAATTTAATGATTTGCCAGGGTGTATTCTTTGCTGGAGGCAGATCCTCCAAACTTTTGAAAGCGCACCCCCTTATTGGGCGGGGGTGATCGGGTGGGTTTTCGACTCCTAGAACCTAGTTCGCGATTTTTAAGGATAGTTTGACCGAATAGTGAAATAAGCGTTATATTAGGCTTATGATCAAAGCACACTTAAGTCTCCTGCTTATTGCAAAACCAAACTGTACCTAAACATATTGCACTGATCTACCCAAATCCACCTAAAGCACCATTATTGAAACCCTAAAATAATTCAGCTTCTGTTCTAAATCTTTCAAAAAAATGAGCCTATTCTCCCTTAAATTTATTTTTCTATATGGTCCTCCCTAAAAGGCTGACTTTTTCAATGAAGACCGCTGACCAAAACAGGTGCAGACCAATTAGCTGACCAGACTCCCTAAAAAGCTGACCAGGTAAACGGCTGACCAGTAATTTCTAGGCCCAAATTTGGATCACGCAATATAAATATTATCAAAACTTATTGTTACTACTAAAATGATTTTGGTACTTTTAGAAGTACCAGATCTAACAATATTTGAACAACACAAATAAAACATATAGATTATTTTCAATACATGCTCAATTCTACTCTATTTCAAAACTTGTGGATTATCTTCCCGTACAGACGCACAAACCTTATGATAACTTACATTTGTATCATGACTTTGCCGTCCTTCCTTTGATCTCTCATCGCTGCTGTTCATTAGTTTCGACAAGGGGGAACTTCAAACTGTACTCTATTTACCAGATATGCAAAGATGTACAATAACTTCCGAAAATAGAGCAGTTTAAAATTTCATTTCCCCGAAAAGCACACGGGTATGTGGCAATTGCGAATGCACTAATTAACTTCCAGAAAATCGCCAAAAACAACGTTTTCGGTCGCCAAAAACGATGATCGCAGAATGCATATTTAGCTTATCTATCACCAAAGTGTGTACTCTTTGTCATCGAAAACGTCGTTTTTGCGGCCATATTCAAGATCAGAATGTGAAGCTCCGTAAACTTCGGAACAATTTAAAGTCAAACTTGTGCCTATGCATTTACTCGGACCCAGTATGTTTATTGGGTCCGAGGCATTTACAATGGAAAATTGCTAACATTTTTCCCCTTCCAGTTTATACAATAATTATTATATTTCTGCCTGTTATAATTAAAACGAAGCATGTTAACCTTGCGAAATCAATCCATGTACGAGGACCTGGATTAGAAGGGAGGGGGTCTGAAAATCGCTTATCATTAAAATTTTGGCTTACAATAAAATGTTTGCTAAATCGATAAAATTGTTAATCAGTAAAACATTGAATCATGTAATCGCCTTTCTTTGCTCGTTAAATTTTAGAATGGGTTTAATGGCTTATCACAACTTTTTATTTATCCTCTTTGTATTTTAGGCAGAAAATGGTTTAAATTTTAGACCCAAAAATCGCTTAACGTTTTTGTTTAATTATTATTATTATTATTATTATTATTATTATTATTATTATTATTATTATTTTTGGCTAAAAACGCTAAAGCTAGTATCTCACTGGAATGCGAGCAATTTGCGACTATTTCGAGACTAATTTGAGACAAGTTTTGGCGAAAGAAATACGACATTGCAACCATAATCACATTGCGGTTACACCGAAAGGGTGATTAAAAATATTTGTGACAGTCGCACGAATGTCGTACGATTCTCGCACGAATCATTGGCGAATGTTTCACGACATTCGCGCGACATTCGCGCGACACTCGCACGATGCTCGCCCGATGAAATTGCGAACATTAATTACCATTGACCGCCTCACGACGTTCTCACGAACGTCGTGCGTCTGTCGTGCGACTGTCGCGCGAAGGTCGTGCGACTGTCGCACGATGACTTTGTGAGAAATGATAAACCAAGAAAAATAAACTTTCTAGCAAGCATTGAAACTTCAGACTAGGAAGGTACTACGCTGTTGGAAGGAACTAGACGGCTGGAAGGAGCTAGATTGTTGGAAGGTGTCACGTTGCTGGGTGGTGTTAGACTGTTGAAATGTAGCAAATGATTGAGTTAGAAAAAAAAGTTATGATGGCCCATCAAGCAGCTTAAGAAAGTCAGTTCAGAACGCACATGCTCTAATTGCCCATACGTATGGCATGAAGAGCCCAATCAAATCAAAATTGCAATGAGTTCGGATTAGCCTCGTCCTGCGAAAATCTATTTTATACAGTTATGCGCGCAACAAAGGCACAGATCAGACTGTGTGGTTGCACATTCTAATCAGAATCTTAGCTGTCCTCTGCAGTTATAATTTGTTTATTAGGTCCTGTATGTAAAATTCAAATCTTAGAATGGCTACTGAGACTACGCAGGCTGTTGTAGTCTAACCAAGACACAATAATAATACCTTTATACTGTAATAGAAATAGTAAACATTTAAGTAGGCCTTACGAAACATTGTTAACAAAATTATCCTCTCAGAATGCAGAACCATTTTTAATAACTGAAATTACTCCAAATAGTGTACATGTAAGTAGGCCTAATTAATACTCCATACTTATATGAAACTATCTTCTCAGATAGCAAGAATACTTGACAACTGGAATTAGTCAAAACTGTATACTTTTTTTCTTTGTTAATGTCGGATCGACGGATCCAAAATTGCTGAATACAGGCACTATCAAAAACATACTTTTTGCACAAAACCAGCCCAAAGTATGCCTAACCAATTTCTCGTACTAAGAAAGAACTATCATCTCAGATAGGAGGAACTCTTTTAAAGAACCTTTGGCGACATAATTGCGAGTAATTTAAGATACTCGCGCGATTGTCGTGAGACGTTCGTGCGACTGTCTCACGACGTTCGCCAGAACATTGCTTAGTTTAATTTGCTCGCAATTTTGTCGCGAAGTGTGTGGTTTTGTCGCAATTGGTTCGCAATTCAGTCTTATTTATCTCGCAAATATGTTGTGTTCCAAAACGATTGTGACTAAATTGCGAGGGGTCGGCGACAAGTTCGCGACACCCGCGATGACTTTGCGATCAAATTGCGAGGAATTTTGTCGCATAAAATTTTTGAACATGTTCAAAATTTTCGCGACTACTTTGCGCCACTTGGCGACACTTGCGAGGAAATTACGAATCACTGGCGACTGTTTCGAGACTGCTTTGCGACCCAGTCACGATGTTTGTCGCCAGCTGTCGCAAAACAGTCGCAGTCCAGTGAGATAGGGGCTTAATCAATATAATACCGATATACCAGGACGCCATCCAGTACTTTAGTTTTATATCAAAGTCTTCGAAAATGTGTTAATTGGTACATTATTTTATTTTATAAAAATAATGGCATGTTTCATAAACCGTAATAAAACCTAAAATTTTCTACCTTGGTCAGAATGGTAATAAGTTTCGATATGGGTGAGTATAAGCCAAATTGTCCAAATTTAATTTTTATTAAAGCAATGTATTGCTTTAGGAAATGTTAATTTTCACAAAAGCTTATTGACTCAAACTGAGCAATGGTTTTTTTTTATTAAAAAAAGGAACTCTATAATTAAAGATTTATAGACGCTGGAAATGAACAACATTCAAAAAATGTACCTATGTTTTTAATTGTGGGCATTTGCTATAATTTATTTTTGTGGATTTAAACTTTCTGTAGCATGATAGAATTGAAATATAGGCAAAATAAAATACAAAACAGTTCAAATAAAAACACACACACAAGTCTGACAAACTTCAATAAATAACCCTTTTTAGCTGATAAGGTGTAGTTCCACTTGTTTTCTTATCTACCTTGTGTGATAAGACCTGTCAATCACCTGATAAGGCCTGTCTCTCATCTTAGGGTCAGAATTTGACCAATGAAATTTCTCACCTGAAAATTCTCTTATATATGATCTTATTTGCATGTGATATTTAATAATATACCGTAATTTTTGGACAAAATGTATGCTCAAATTGTTTTCTAAATTGTAGCTTTACATATAACAGTCACCTCATATGCCCAAGTTCCTCATTGTTCAGTATAGTTCTGTCAGGATATTTAGGATAACATGCGGTATGCTAGGTCCATAACATTTCATCTAATTAAATTTCATTTCAAACATATAACAGTCCATCTGTGGATGCGCAGGCTCGCCTGAGGCTTCTCTGGTCGGACATCCTAGATTTGTCAAAATATCATGAGCTTGCTAAAACTCGCACTCCCTCAGTTTGATATAAGTGTTCACCAAATATGTGACTTGTAAAAAAGCTTTAACGTGGGTGATGCACAAGTCATGATAGGATATGATAGGAGGGGCATCCAAAGTACCGTTTTCGCATTTCTCAAAGAAATAAAAGTTAGATATTTCATCAATCTATTTACAAGTAATGGATAATATTATGTAAGTTCTGTATCTCGCATGCAGGAGCTTTTGCAGAGATGTGCGCACACAATTAATGAATTTACCGTGAATTGATTAAAATATATTCTCCTAAGAATAACCGTACTTTGTGCATAGTATAAATAGAGCAGATGTATACATGTATAGTTCTCCGAAATTTACCCATCAAAATGTTGTATGTCTCCAGATTGTAAGGAAAATACCCATCTTGCCTTTTCATTCTAACGCAACAAATTTTGCCATCTCAATAATTTGATATTTGTGTCAGCACATGCGATTTTGGTGCTTATCGCGTATGCACACATTGTCTCCTTAAAACGCACACGCTGACGCTAAACGTCTAATGTAAATGTTGGTGTATTTGTACAAAAATCTCACGTGTTGGCTTATTTCATCGATCTGTTTTTACTAATTAATAAACAAACTCAAACAATTATGGAATTCCTATCTCAAAGAATATAGCAGATATGCACCTGACTCAATGCAACTTCTAGAAACTAGGTCAGAGGTCAAGTTCAAGGTCACAGTGACCCAATTATGGTACGCGACACTTCGTCATCCCAAGATGTATCCACACACCAAATTCCAGATTCCTACCTCAAATAATAAAAGGGATATGCTCCGGACACGATTATTCTAAAAACTAGGTCAGAGGTCAAGGTCACAATGACCCGCAAATGGTGCATGACACTCTGCTATCCCAAGATGCATCCACACACCAAATTTGGAATTCCTAACTCAAAGAATATAAGAAATATGCTCTGGACACAATAACTCTTACAACTAGGTCAGAGGGTAAAGGTCATAGTGACCCAAAAATGGCATGTGACACCCCGTTATCCCAAGATGCATTTACACACCAAATTTGGAATTCCTATCTCAAAGAATAAAGGAGATATGCACCAGACTCAATGCATTTTTTAGAAACTAGGTCAGAGGTCAAGTTCAAGGTCACAGTGACCCAATTATGGTACACGACACTTCGTCATTCCAAGATGCATCCACACATCAAATTTGAGATTCCTACCTCAAATAATATAAGAGATATGCTCCAGACACGATTTTTCTAAAAACTAGGTCAGAGGTTAAGGTCACAGTGACCCCAAAATGGTACACGACACTTCGCCATCCTAGGATGTATCCACACACCAAATTTGGAATTCCTACCTTAAAGAATATAGCAGATATGGACCGGACACGTCAAAGCGGGACGGACGGACGGACAGTGCGATTACTATATGCTTCCCAAAGTTCCTTTGGGGGCATAAAAAGAAGTTTTTCTTCAAAACAAATGCGACTTTAAAGAAAATGGAACTGACAGGAATGCAGCATAAAGGATGCTCCAAAACGCGCTGTCTGGTCACGTTTCATAGATTACCAATAATTTGCACAAATTTCAGAAGTCAAATGTCTTTTCAATATTCAGTATAAATATGTATCTAAATATTTAGGTTTAAAAATAGACTTTTCAAAGATATACTAATTTCTTGCCTTTAAAACCTCAAAATCTAGGGATAGAGATGAAGGCTCATTAAAAATTATGTCTATAATTCCACTAGAGAGCTGTGTATGAACGTTGTCCTATATGCAGTAAGTACCAAAAAATCTTACAAGCAGGCTCATTTACATGTAAAATAACATATGTATTTTTTTATTAAAAAAATGCTGTCTATCGTTGATTCATGCGATTTATTAATTTAAACAAGATCGGACGATCCAGAACGCAATTGATTTTTTTTTAAAATGCGTATCATCAGACAAATACGCCGCGTTAAAAATCTGATGTAGCTTGGACAACTGTGAAATTTTAAGTGAGCATGGGGTTGATATAGAGATTCCAAAATTAAAAAATGAATGCTGCCTGAATGAATTATGAATATTTCTTTTAATTAAAATAAAACAATCAAAGGAGATTAATATTCAAGTATTAATTCATTTAATTCGGTTTTTTAAGAAACAGTAATGTAGACTTACAGCAAAACATTTCAAAAATGGGCTGTATATCCCTATTTTATTCATGGTTTTAATTTGCATCTATAATCATGACAATAATGGAGAGTAAAATTAATGCATGTATTTGATCTGAATATGCGAAAAATTATATTAAATCATAATTAATAATTGAGACGATTCTCCTTCTTAATTGAAATTTTGCAAGAGAGAGAGCACTAATTCATATTCTCACAGTAATACTGATATTTTTGTGGTCAGCCATTTACCTGGTCAGCCTTTTAGGGAATCTGGTCAGCTAACTGGTCTGCACCTATTTTGGTCAGCGGTCTTCATTGAAAAAGTCAGCCTTTTAGGGAGGCCCGAATTAATTCATATACAACTTGAACTATTTAAAAACTCAGATGATTTAATGTTCACTTAATATTTGCATTGTAAATACATGTAAAGACAAGGTGTAGTACTTGACTGTATCAATTTCTGACTGTTGCCACCTTACCTAGCCGTGAAAAAGGCACATGTGTATTTTAATGAAATGCATGATAGCTAAAAGTATGAGGTAATTCTTAAAATGTTGTTGATGTCCCCGGTAGAGTAGGTAAGGAGGAATCCTCTTTAAATTCGATTTTTTTTAATTAGGGGCATACCGTTTGGTTTTCTAGGCCACGTGCATAAATTGATACGTTGGTTCAACTACAAGTTGTTCGGTTGGATATAGTATGCAAATTAGTGTGTGATACGGGTAAAAGTAGCCTATAAAAGTAACAAACCATCCTTGGTGGTTGAGCATGCTTTGCCACTGACGGGGTTTGTAGGCTTGTCTCACGCTACATTTGGTGCCAGCAGTGGGGTGTGGGATAATGTCAACTGTCAGACTGGAGTTGCCTTACCCATGTATTTACCAGGTCAAGTCCAGAGGGGAAAGTAATGTGAATATGTGCGGTCATGTGAATAATATGTTGGTTCAACGTACGAGGTGTACGGTTGGATATACTAATAAGTTTACAAATTAGAAACACTGTAGTTTGTGATACCGGTAAAAGTATTCTATATAAGTAACGAACCATCCTTGGTGGTTGAGCATGCTTTACCACTGACGGAGTTTGTAGGCTTGTGTGTGTGTGCGTGCGTGAGGGGAGGGGGGGGGGGGGTCGGACTTCAGACTCTATGATGGTTCCGACTTAAAGACTTATCTATTGATGAGATGGTAGGGGCCTGATGCTTTGGCTGTTTGTCGGGCCCACCGGGGTTTACCTGTTGGATTTCTTTTGCTCCGGTATTCAGTTTAATTTACTGTTAAGTCCTTATCCTTGCTTTATCTCCTTGTTATATCTTGATTTATATGTTTAAGGAGATGATGCATTGATAAGTTAGGGGTCTTTCATGCAAACCAAATATCTATTTGTCTTGATCCACATCTGAATTAAGGGTGAGGTTGGCGCCGTTAAACCGGTTTAAGCCCTCCAGTAATATATTTTACTGACCGTTCCAAGGCGGTACTTCTTTTGTGGATCTTTTATGTTTTTGTTCTGTTTTGTGTTTGCTATGTTTTGTGCACGTCTGTTTATATGTGCTTTGTGGTCACCTGCTGGGAAAGGGCTGACCTCTTGGCTCTCGTTTGTGGTGTCTTCTGTGAGTTTGTCACTTTCCCATTGGTATCCTGGGTCAGGTGTGGTACTTGATTGTATCGATTCCTGATCTTTGCACCATTACTTACTTTTTCCAAAAGCCTAAAAACGCTAGATATTTTCTCAGACAAAGTGAAAGCAATTATTATTTTTAACCATTATCTCAGACAAAGTGAAAGCATTTATTATTTGTAACCATAAAAAGACATAGGACACATTTGAAGAAAGTTATTACTTTTATATAGTTGATATGCTCCAGACATGAAAAACCCTTGAAATGAGGTCAGAAAACAATGTTAAGGTCCATGTATACCAAAATGGTATGCACCACTCCACCATCCCAAGATTAATCCACACAACAACTTTGGGATTCCTTCCTCAAACAATATAGAAAAACTGCACCGTACACAATTGTTCTAGAAACTAGGTCAGAGGTCAAGGTCGCGGTGATCTTTAGATGGTACACCACACTCCTTGATCCCAAGATGCACCCATTATTCTAAAAAGCACTTGAGAGTTCAAGGTCACTGTGAACTGAAAATGGTATGCGACACACAGCCATCCCAAGATGTATTCACATACTATTGTTAGAATTCCTACCTATAATTATATTATAGATATGCACCAGACTCAATGCGGATTCTAGAAACAAGGTCAAACTCAAGGTCACAGTGACCCAAGGGTGGAACTCCGCACTTCTTCATCCAAAGCTGCATCTATACCAAATTTGGTATTCCTTCCTCAAATAAAAGAGAAGATGTATATGCTCTGGACGTGATTATTCTAAAAATTAGGTCTGAGATCAAACTCAAGGTCTTGGTGATCTTAAATGGTACACGATATTCCGCCATCCCAAGATACAGGCACTTATCACATTTCAGATTCCTACCTCAAAGAATATAGGAGGTATACACCAGACACAAAGTGGGACTTATGGATGGACGATGTGATTACTTAATGCCTCCCAAATATCCTTTGGGGGCATAAAAATCAAACAAAAATGGAGATGAGATTTTTAAAGTTTATTTTTTACTTTTGGGCACTGCTCACTTAATACCAAAAGCTTGTTCCTAGCTCCCCTAAAATGATTACCAGTGCTCCCCCAGCTCCCTGTAAAAAACAGCCATTCTCCCTATATACCCAAAGCAGATGTAACAAAATATCATTTTGGTCGCACTCTTCTAAGTCTGTTGTATCTTTTTCATAAAAATAATAAGATAAAACCTCTTCAGAGGGTGTTGTATCCTGGACATAGACTCATCGCTGGTCGTTTTATCTGAATCGAACATCCCTGGGTGTATTTTGCACGGTCTTATTACTTCTGTCTGTATTCAACAAATAAAGTAGGAGCCGCTCTTGTGTAATGGATAAGCTACTGGTAGGACGATAAACACAAACACACAGCACATAAAGTTTCTGGTATATCCAGAAGTTTTGGAACAGGCAATCAGAGTAGTTAGCAAGTGTAATAATGTTTGGTATATGTGATGGAAAAGTCCATCGAGAAATATAAAATTTCTGTCGCATGTGGATGCTTTATAAAATACTTCTTATGGCGAATAATAGAGGTAGGTACACTTTATTTCTCCGCGAAATCTCGGCTCACAACTTCTATAATTGCATGTAAAATGAAAACGTCGTCAACTTACCTGAGTCCATCCTGGCACGCAATCTGTTGTATCAGCTCTAAATAGCTGTTTTAATTTGGTTGTATCATCGGGTAAACATGGTGTATACTGTATAATTAAATTACACTGTAGTACTTGATTGTTTCTAAACTGTGCTTGTCATCATTGCCCGGTTATCTTTTCAACTTATTTTCATGTCATTTACTGTTTTATATGCTTACCATAGCCATTTATTGTAAATTTGTTTCGTTGCAAATGAGCCATTGTTACCTGGATCTTTTTGATTTTTTACAGACGTTATTGTTAAGGTCTGAAGATGTGCATGACATTTGGCTGTAATCCTCAGATTAATTTTTGACACTTCTTTTGCAGTTTGAATTTAAGTCATTTTTGACTCAATTTCTACTAACGCATAAAGAGACTTCTACTAATGTGTTTCCAGGGTTTAAGTGACCCCCGTTTTTCTTTTTTAAACAGCTTTAAACTGAACTTAGAAGAATGGCACTTAGCATGTGGATTTAAATGCACACCGCGTAACTAAAACTAATTTTTAGGAGACGCCCTTATTTGTAAATGAAAGTAAATAATGGTGCAAAGATCAGGAATCGATACAATCAAGTACCACACCTGACCCAGGATACCAATGGGAAAGTGACAAACTCACAGAAGACACCACAAACGAGAGCCAAGAGGTCAGCCCTTTCCCAGCAGGTGACCACAAAGCACATATAAACAGACGCGCACAAAACATAGCAAACACAAGATAGAACAAAATCATAAAAGATCCACAAAAGAAGTACCGCCTTGGAACGGTCAGTAAAATATTTTACTGGAGGGCTTAAACCGGTTTAAAGGCGCCAACCTCACCCTTAATTCAGATGTGGATCAAGACACATAGATATTTGGTTTGCATGAAAAGCCCCTAACTTATCAATGCATCATCTCCTAAAACATATAAATCAAGATATAACAAGGAGATAAAGCAAGGATAAGGACTCAACAGTAAATTAAACTGAATACCGGAGGAAAAGAAATCCAACAGGTAAACCCCGGTGGGCCCGACAAACAGCCAAAGCATCAGGCCCCTACCATCTCATCAATAGATAAGTCTTTAAGTCGGAACCATCATAGAGTCTGAAGTCCGACCCACCGACGTGCAATTAAAGAGGAAAGCAAAGTTGCCAACCGTGATTGGGTTGACTACCAAGCATGCAGTCTGTTGCAATACATTAATGTTATAGCCAATCTTTTTATAATGGGAAATTATTGTAATGAACTGCGCTGAAAAATTATTAGAGCCAACAATCTTCTTCAACTTATACACCAAGTCACCATAGAAATCAGGTTCCGAAAGTCCTTGGCGCAAGAGAGATTTAAGTCCAACTTGGAATTTAGAAGCCCAAATCCCCTGTACAAAAGAATAACTTAGTTGTTTCCCTGTGAATTTACCCATGTGTACCCCTATAGATACACGTGGTATATTTGCATTGCTATGATGATATATACTAGCCTACAGGAATATCTATATCCGCTGATTCAACGAAAATCTATTCCGCAAACCTCACTCGTCATCATTTTGACACACGCACACACGCAATTGTAAAAGTCTATATGGGTCCTAGGATGCCGTATTGAAAGCAGGCAAATATAAGGCTAAAGCATGAAACCTGCATGTATATTTAGCACCTTCCATTTCAATTCATCGACTCTTTTTGCCTACGAGGTTATTTGTCATGCTTTGTTGTGTGCTGATATTTTTTGTTCAAAATCAGTTTGTTTGTTTGTTGTTGCTTTTTTCTAAAAAAAACGAGAATATCAGTAGAGTGTCAAGCACTTTGGATCCAGATCATGCCCATTGTGCCTGATCTGGGTCCAAATTGCTTGCAAAGGTTATCAGCAGACGACACTAGAAAGTAAAGAGTTTATGACGACAATTCAAGCAAATTAGAGAGTTGACCGGGGATATACATTAAACTTATAAAGCATCAAATATTTGCCTGCTTAATATATTTCGATGATAAACTTTGTCAACAGCCGAAGCCAAGTTCAGGCTAAAATGTTGGGCATTATCTGGATCCTTACTGTTTGAAAACCTACTTGTTTTTCTGAAAGACATATTTTTAGAAAACAATTATCTCGAAAGAAAATTCAGCAGAGAACAACAACCCAGCATTTAAGGTTTAGACAATACTACACTGACCTAAAATGAAAACTTTACACAGTATTCAAAAGTATATATTTTGATGATAAATTAAGTTTCAGGGTTAATTTTTTCAGTCTTCGAATCTTCAATGCCTTATCGATGTCTCTGAAAAAATTATTGGATGAAACTCATAAATTGCATAATTTTTATGAATAATTCAGTTATGAGGGGTCAAAATGAAAATTTCTAAAAACAATTAACCAGTCACACATATTTTGGCAGCAAGAAATTACTGAATGCATGCCGTAAGTGATGTTAAAAAGATCGTCAGTAACCAGTATGACCATCATTTTTACGTATGCTTATCAGAATACGTCGCCTCATTGAATTTACGTAACGTTGTATGAGCACGTTGGGGATACGTATGTAATGCTAACAGAGGTGCATATTGAAGTCATTTAACATATCCATTTGATAATTGGACCCGACCCATCGACCCAATTTATCCTATACATGTTCTTCGGGGTTCATGACCAGGTGATGCAAGAGGTTGCCGTTATTTTTAGCATGAAATTGTGTGGTTATTTACGCGTTCTGTGAGGCCTTGCATTGTCATGCTGGAAAATGCCAGGTCCGTTATTTTGCACGAAATGACTAATAATCTTTTGTGCATGAACCCCGTAAAGACGAGCAATAATGGTTGCCGTTTAAAACGTTTACGTGGGTGAGTTAACATGTTAACGTGTAAGGACGTAACGCCGTCACACATGCGCGATCAGGTTTTGCACGAACTTTTACATACCCAGTTCTGTTGCACCGTTGATAAGATAATGAATAGTCTGCATAGAGCAGCCAAAATGATGCGCGATATCATTTACCATAGACCCCATATTGAGCACGCCAATAACTTAGATTTCTTTGATCTTTTGAAAGACGTGCCGTCACTAAATGGAAGCGTTTTGTAACAATCAATTATTTTTTATTACCAGTACTCAGATTCAAATGCTTTCTTGTCGGTTTTAAAGCTGTTAATGAACCACCTGTTCCTCAGCACGTGCAACGTAAAGAATATGTTTTTCAGGTGTTGACACTTGAATAGACCTGGAATTTGAATAAAAATTGCACAATCGTTATCTACGACGAAGGCGTGATAAGCATGCGTAAATCTTACAACGACATGTATACTAACAAAATAGTTATTCAAAGAAATAAAGTGTAAAGTTTTCATTTTGGGTCAGTGTATTACTTGAATCGTTTTTTTAACACAGGCCATTTCAATGCGTCGGTTTTAGATGCACAGTGAAGTTTTTAAGACAGTATAAGCAGTGAATCATAACCAAATGCACTTAGATTGGTCTAGTTAAGCAATTTTAGCGTGAAGCTGAGACTGTCTTCATCAGTTTAAACACGTGTTTTGGGTGCTCAAAAGAACCGTATCATGGAGAACACACCAAATATTTTTTGGTTAGAAATAGGAAAAATAATTTTCTGTTACGCATTCTTATCTGTGGAACTGACGAATTACTCCACTGACCTGTATAAGCCATGTTTTATTTATATCGTTAGGTTCACTTGGGGACTAATTCAAAGAGGAGCAACAAATACACCGAAATTCCATCTAATCCCAGCCTATACAAAAACTCATATTTATGTAGAAAAATTAATTCAATTACGCGGTCTATATCTAAATTCATTTCTCTAATTTATTTTTCAATTAAAATCACCATTTAAGAATAATTAGCAAAAAACGGGGGTCACTTAAGTTCTGGAAACACAGTAACGCAT